>JAJONR010000285.1:0-272379 GCA_029582245.1 Solanum etuberosum
ATGAAACCATGAATCTCCCTCTAAATGCAAATCTAAAACTACCCCCACAGTCTAAGGAAAACACAGTCAGTAAGTAGAGGAAAATCATATCCTATCTATCAATAGAAACACAACAAAACCAAACAACCAAAGCTAACAACAATAAAACACACAAACTTCATATTCAGACCAACTCCAACAATAATCTTCAACTAACTATCTTCCGAGAAAACTGAAGTAGTATGAAGATTTAAGTTAGCTGCATTAGAGACCAATGCTATGAAACCATGAATCTCCCTCTAAATGCAAATCTAAAACTACCCCCACAGTCTAAGGAAAACACAGTCAGTAAGTAGAGGAAAATCATATCCTATCTATCAATAGAAACACAACAAAACCAAACAACCAAAGCTAACAACAATAAAACACACAAACTTCATATTCAGACCAACTCCAACAATAATCTTCAACTAACTATCTTCCGAGAAAACTGAAGTAGTATGAAGATTTAAGTTAGCTGCATTAGAGACCAATGCTATGAAACCATGAATCTCCCTCTAAATGCAAATCTAAAACTACCCCCACAGTCTAAGGAAAACACAGTCAGTAAGTAGAGGAAAATCATATCCTATCTATCAATAGAAACACAACAAAACCAAACAACCAAAGCTAACAACAATAAAACACACAAACTTCATATTCAGAAACAAGTCAACATTGTTGACCCACAAATTACTTCCACTCCATCTTGAAGGTGAGCTTTTTCGGTAGATCACAATCTATAGCAAAACCAAAGTTTAGAAGTTGTCAATGAACGCCATCAAATATAACCCAAGTCATAAGCCCGACTTCTTGAACTCCAACACAACCCATGGGAACCCCAACAAAACCAAGGTATTAATCAAGAATCACAATGAAAGATAATATTCTAACTTACATTGTAGAGCATTCCCATAACCAAGAACCTGAACACTATTAGCTAAACATCAAAAACCTATGAATGGAAACAGTATCCCAAAGTTGGCTGGATAAATCAATAATCAACAATGTAAGCACCCTCGCTTAAAAGGTACTTCTTTTTGCTGGCCGCCCATAAAACATAAGTTCATTGCTCTGTAGTTCTCCCTAACACAACAAAAACCTTACATGGAATGGTCCCGACCACACCATCACCATACTTAGAACATTTTGAGACAACTCCACTCCCAACCTCCCCAGCTCAAACCCACCCATCCGACACTACAACATCGGAAGAATCAAAGGCCGACTGAACCATAAATCTAAAATACCAGCTTATTTAGAAGAGACACTTCAAGAAAAATTAATCGAGAAAAACCTCAACCTTACTAGCAAGGAACTTTGAAAAGGATTAAGCCAAGGGAAAGGAATCGATAGAAGGAATTGTGAACCAAAGCCACTATTGATCACACCTCCCCATCACATCACTCTCACCGCAATCATCCTCAACCAACTAATTAGAACACAACAGACATGAAAGATAACTATCTCAGCTAAGCAACCCAGGAAAGAAGGAACACAGAACCATTCCCTGAGAATGACATTAAGCGAGAAGTCATAAGGTTCAAGTCCATAAATACTCAAAACCAAGCAACAACGCCACAACAAAGCACTACTAAAATAAATCATCTACATGGGGAACAAACATAGACACACAATACCAAATAGGGATTGAACGACAAATAACAAGTTGACGGGAAGTCACAAAGGCATGTATGGGAATGAAAACCCTAAATCCACACAACACAAGGAATCAATGGTAAAAGAAACACAAGATCACTAATAAAAAGGGATACCTGGAACCTCGTCTCGTGGCCTACCTGTAGGAGCACTTCTATAGCTCACTGCACTAGACCTGGGGGGACTTAACATGATGAGTTTACCGTCAGTGATGCGTAACTTTTGGGAAATCCTAAGCAAAATGCAACTCTCTACATATGTAACACTTCTTACCAACAACGGCCTACTAATACGACCCGACTGAACTACAATGAACCCTACAACCAGAATACTCTAAATGCACACCTTGTGAAGGATGTCATGAACTCTGTCCACCGTGGGTACAATAATCTTCCACTGAACCACCTAGAACATGAGGTACTCACGCCATGGATCCAGTAGGTCGAGAGTGAGGATCACACTTACTGGAATGATGCCAACATCGGTATGAAGTCGTATCACCACTGTGCTAATGGTGTGGCCTGTAACCCCTACCAGACAAAGTCTCAATACATGCCTGCTCCACAACCCTCACGTGACAAAACACTTATGGAAAAATAGACCCAGCTGCGACCAAGTGCTCTGATGTGAGACGCAGTGGTAAAGTCAAACATCCAACGAACTGCTGATTCATGTCCTATAACACCCCGTATCAGAAAAAGGGAAATGAAACAATTTTGGGAAGTTACAGGCGCCAGCCACGGAGGCCAATCACGGCCCGTCGGTAGGACCATAGACTGTAGTGTGGTCTGTGGATTGGCCACCCTGCCAAGTCTATAGAGTCTCAGGACCACGGCCTGACCTACGGACCGCAGGTCAGACCACGGTCCGTGATCGCGGTCCGTGGTACACTGGCCCAAAAACTATTTTCTAACCACCATCGACGGTCCACCAGGACGGGCTGTGGGTCAGACTACGGTCTGTCGACTAGGGTCCGTTAGTGGGTAGTTGACAGTTATTTTCAGGGGTAGTTGGGCCTTTTCCTAATTAATTAGTGCCTATACTACGTCGTTTTACCCTTCACTAAGACCTCTATATATGTATTTTCAACCTCCAAATTAGCCTATTCACTTCATTCTTACAAATTCACAAAAGAAGATCAATTCTCCTCTCCAAAATATTTCTCTCTTTAAAACTTGAAGAAAAAGAAAGGGTTCAAACTAGGATCAAGGTCAAGTCTCCATTCCTCAAGAAATTTTGGTCTTTGATAAGTGAGGCATGATAGTTTTCATCCATGTATTCCTTCCATTTATGGAGCTCCCAAATTCCTCTATTTTCAAAGGTAGAATTCTCCAATTGAGTTAGGATTTTCTTCAAGTATCATGGATTCTTTTGATTATTAATTTAAATGATTAAATTATGATCTTATATGCATGAATTGATGAAATACTATGATTTTATGATGATTTCCCCATGAACCTATGTAATCCCCATGTTTTCAAGTTATGATCATGTGATATGGGATTTTGATTATGAAAGAAGAGTTTTATGAAATCAAGCATGCATTGATACGATTGACATGAATTTATGATGAAATCTATATCTAACCCATGATTTCTAAATGATGATGATTGAAAGTGGGTTTTGACCTTGAAAGGGCAAATTATGGGATTATGCATGTCTTTATGAAATCTATGAAAATGTTTTAAGGTTGCTTTGAGAGTAAATTATCAATGATGATTATGATGTGTTATTGAAAGGATTTTTCTCATAAACATATAAAAGCATGATGTGAAAGGTTTTCTAACATAACAAGGATTCTAAGGTTGAAAGGTTTTCTCACCTAAATGAATCAATGATTAAGAGTTATCCTAATGAAACTAGCTTAGATTGGTTATCCTAGGATACCTTTCCATGGATGATGACTTAGCTTAGATTGGCAAGATGACGTGCCTTTCCATGGATAATAAGAACATAAAAGAAATGACTATTTAGTGGGATTTATTCTTAGCACCGAGAAGATATTGAGATGGAAGCTCTCTCGTTAGTAGAGGCCGGGTTTCTATAAGCAATCTCTTATCCCTTACCTATGTGCCCCCATAGAAATGCCTAATTTATGCTCTAAGTTGATGTTAAAATGTTGATTTGAAGCTATGAACGCTAAGGAGCAAGGCAAGGACATGACCGGACAAAAAGGAACTAAAAGCTGAAGAAGTGAAGAAAAAGCGATCCTGGTGATCTCCAAGACCACTCGGCGCACCGCCGAGTGGCTCTTTAGCTCGCCTAAAGTTCCAGCACTCCAGCCTTGGGAAAGAACCTAGTTGGCGACAGAAACTTTGATCTCCCAAAGTTACATGACCTGAGATGCTGATGACCAATGCAAAATGGCGATGGAAAAGAGCAAACAGCGGATCTCCGAACCACTCGGCGAGGCGCGACTTATACCGCTGAGCGGACTTTTAGGCCAAAATGCAGGCAACTATAAATTGGATTTGAAAAGGAATTTTGAGTAGTTCCCACAGTCCTCGACGGTGCTCTGAAGTTCCGAAAGTTCCCATATAGTTTTTGATCCCCAAGTTCTAGTTTGAGGGTTTTACTTTTAGTTTTTGAGTTCTTATTGAGAAACTTTGAGGATTTGTAAGTGGGTCTTTGAATTTAACCCTTGGAAAATGTTGTAAAGGCTTGGAGACTCCTACCCAGCTGATGGTTAATTGAGTTGTAATTGTTTTTACCTTTTTATGATGTTTAGCTAAAACCCCAATTCTTGGGGTGTGATCATGTGATTATGGACGGAATTAGTGTATAGGTATTGTTAATTACTGATTTTAATGTTTAATTGAAGTGGGTTTAATTGATAGCTGTGTTAAAATCTATGAATTGTAGTTTCAAATGCAATTCTAGTATAGAGTTCTGGGCTTGCTTGAGAGAGAAGTTTTAGAACCAAAGCTTTTGACTAATGATTGTAGTTATTGGGTTGATATGGGTTTATCTCGAAAGAGTAAATCCTAAATCTGAATCTACCCATCTATCACGAGAGAGTGGATGAATTAAGGTGCGGGCTGTTCTTATTTGCTAAGCTTGCTGATGTTCGAAAGAATTCACCTGATTCGTAGTAGTTTTACTCTTATTGGTCTACTTCTTATGTGATGAAAGCTAAGTGGCTTGTATGGGGTCCTTCAAAGTTCTATACGCCATATTACATCTAGGGGGTACCCCTGGGTCGTGGAAAACTTTGTATTCGAGCACAAGGTTTAGAATGGTGCTAGGATGTCTCATAAGCCACGTCGAGTAGAGTCTTGTTCAATAGTGTGAAGCACGCCACATTTATGAATGAGAGGCTACAAGATGTTTAGGAAACTCCACTTCTTTCATTACTATAAAGTCGTGCGATAGAGTTTAGCTCTATAAGGTCTTTCTCTTAATCCTTATCCGATGCTCTACAGGACATGGCTACTTGAAGATCTTATGCTAGAAGGAATGTGAGGGAGAATGCGGAACAAGAAGCTCCTCCCCAAGCTCCTAAAGTTCCGGTCAATCCTTTGGTCGAGCAAGTAACTAATGCGGAGTTTAGGGATGCTTTTCATGTGTTGGCTCAAGCCGTGACGGCCCAAGCCAATAGGGAGGTTGAGGTTCCCGTAAGCCCAAATGTGAGTACGACGGCATCTAGAGTGAGGGACTTCACTAGGATAAATCCTCCAGAGTTTTATGGTTCTAAGGTTGAGGAAGATCCTCAAGAGTTCATTGATGAGGTTTACAAGGTCTTGATGATTATGGGAGTGACGCCGGTGGAAAAGGAGGAGTTGGTCGCTTATCAACTAAAAGGTGTTGCTCAAACTTGGTTCAACCAATGGAAGGATGGGAGACCAAAAGATACGGGTCCTCTTCATTGGGAGTAGTTTAAGGCTACTTTTCTTGATAGGTTCTTTCCCCTTGAGATGAGGGAAGCAAGGGTTCTTGAGTTTATAAATCTTCGTCAAGGAATTATGAGTTTGAGGGAATATGGTTTGAGGTTCACACAATTGTCTAAGTACGCTCCAACAATGGTTGCCTATTCTAGGACAAGGATGAGTAAGTTCACTTCGGGTGTGTTCGAATTGGTGGTTAAAGAGTGTTGTACCGCCATACTCATTAATGAAATGGACATCTCTCGTCTCATGGTTCATGCTCAACAAATTGAAGAGGAGAAACTTAAGGAAAAGTCTAGGGAGGCAAAGAAGGCTAAGACCGGTGATGGAAATTTCTCACATGCAAGGTCCGATGGACATGGTCGTCCTAGATTTCGACAAAGATTTTCCGGTCAAGGTTCCTCCAATGCCCCTCCTAAGTTCAACAAAGATAGGGTGTCTAACCCTAAGCCTGAACAAGGTAATGGTAGTGGATATATCTTCATTGACTTTGACTACTTGTGGTAAATATGGAAGGAAGCACGAGGGTAAGTTCCTAGCCGGCATGGATGGTTTCTTTAGTTGTGGTAAGAGTGGTCATAAAATGAGATATTGCCCAATGCTTATGGCTAAAGAGAGAGAGGGTAAGAAAGCTCCTTCTAATGGTTCGGGTTCCAATGCTCCTAAGCAAAACCGATTTTATGCACTTCAGACTGGTGGTGAGCAAGAGGCTTCGCCGGATGTGGTCACCATATTTTAAAAGTTTTCCACCTAGATGTTTTTGCATTACTTGATCCCGGTGCTACCTTGTCTTTTGTGATGCCATATGTGGCTATGAGGTTTGATGTTCTTCCGAATGTGTTGTTAGAACATTTTTCTGTCTCTACTCCTGTTGGTGATTCTACTGTGGCTAAGAGGGTCTATAGAAAGTGTCCCGTTTCCTTGTCCCATAGAGTTATTCTAGTTGACTTGGTAGAGTTTGAGATGCTAGATTTTGATATTATCCTTGAGATGGATTGGCTGCACTCATGTTATGCTTGTATTGATTGTAGAACTCGTATAGTCAAGTTTCAGTTTCCGAATGAGCCTATCCTAGAATGGAAGGGGGGAAATTCTATACCTAAGGGTCAGTTTGTCTCTTGTCTTAAAGCTAGAAAGATGATTTCTAAGGGTTGCATTTACCATCTAGTTAGGGTGAGGGATGTAGATTCCGAAACCCCTACTCTTGAGTCGGTACCCATTGTTAATGAGTTTCTGGAAGTGTTTCCAGATGATTTACCCGGTATTCCTCCTGAGAGGGAAATAGACTTCGATATTGACCTTCTCCCAGATACGCAACCTATTTCTATTCCTCCTTACCGTATGGCTCTGGCAGAACTTAAGGAGTTGAAAGAACAATTAAAAGATTTTTTGGATAAGGGTTTCATCCGACTGAGTATCTCTCCATGGGGTGCTCTAGTTTTGTTTGTTAGAAAGAAAGATGGTTTTCTTCGCATGTGTATTGACTATCGCCAGTTGAACAAGGTGACCATTAAGAATAAGTATCCTCTTCTGAGGATAGATGATTTGTTTGACCAACTCCAAGGATCGAGTTACTTCTCCAAGATTGACCTTAGATCGGGTTATCACAAATTGAGGGTGAAAGAGGATGATATTCTGAAAACAAATTCTAGAACCCGGTATGGCCATTATGAGCTTTTGGTGATGTCATTTGGTTTGACTAATGCTCCGGCGACATTCATGGATTTGATGAATAGGGTGTTTAGACAATAACTTTATATGTTCGTAATTGTGTTCATTGATTATATATTGATCTATTCAAGGAGTGAGAATGAGCATATTGATAATTTGAGGATCGTGTTGCAAATTCCTAAGGACCAACAACTTGCAAAGTTTAGCAAATGTGAATTTTGGTTAAGGTCCATAGATTTTCTCAGTCATATTGTTTCAATTAAGGGTATTTTGGTAGATCCTAAGAAGACGGATGCGGTCAAGAGTTGGCCTAGACCTCTATCTCCTTCAAATATTAGAAACATCTTGGGTTTAGCCGGTTATTACAGAAGGTTTGTTGAGGGGTTCTCTTCAATTGCCTCTCCTTTGACGGCTTTGACTCCAAAGAAGACTAAGTTCATATGATGTGAAAAGTGTGAAAAGAGTTTCCAAGAGTTAAAAGATAGACTTACTTCCGCTCCGGTATTGACCTTATCGGAAGGGACGGATGGCTTTGTTGTTTAATGTGATGCCTCAAGAATTGGGCTAGGATGTGTGCTTATGAAAAATGGGAGAGTTATTGCCTATGCCTCAAGGCATCTTAAGATTCATGAGAAGAATTATCCTACCCATGACCTTGAACTAGCGGCGGTTGTTTTTGCCTTAAGGATTTGGAGGCATTATTTGTTTGGAGTGCATGTAGATGTGTTTACCGACCACAAGAGTTTACAATATGTGTTTAATCAGAAGGATCTAAATCTTCACCAAAGAAGGTGGCTTGAATTATTCAAAGATTATGATATGAGTGTTCTCTATCACCTCAGAAAGGAAAATGTGGTGGTGGATGCTCTTAGTCGGTTATCCATGGGAAGTGTTGCACATATTGAGGAAGAAAAGAAAGAGTTAGTTCGAGATATTCATAGATTGGCCCGACTGGGTGTTCGGCTAGTCGACTCTACCAAGGGTGGTGTTATGCTCCACAATGGTTCAGAATCATCTTTAGTGGTGGATGTGAAAGCCAAGCAAGGTCTTGATCGAATTTTGGTAGACTTAAATGACGCGGTGCTTAAGAAATCCGTTGAGGCTTTCTCCCAAGGGGGAGATGGTGTGCTTAGGTATCAAGGCCGTTTATGTGTTCCAAAAGTTGATGACTTGAGGGAACAAATCATTTCAAAAGCTCATATTTCGTGGTATTCCATTCACCCGGGAGCCACCAAGATGTACCGTAATTTACGGGAAGTCTATTGGTGGAATGGGATGAAGAAGGACATTGCGGAATTTGTGACTAGGTGTCCTAATTGCCAACAAGTAAAAGTTGAGCATCAGAAGCCAGGAGGTTTATCCCAAGACATTAGTATTCCTACTTGGATGTGGGAAGATCTGAATATGAACTTTATTGTTTGTTTGCCTCGCACCCGACGACAACATGATTCAATTTGGGTGATAGTATATCGGATGATGAAATTGGCTCATTTCCTTCCTGTTAAGGTATCCTATTCGGCGGAGGACTATGCAAAGTTGTACTTTAGAGAAATGGTGAAGTTGCATGGAGTACCTTTGTCCATTATTTACGATCATGATACCCAATTCACTTCTCAATTTTGGAAGTCCATCCAAAAGGGTCTTGGCACTAAGGTCAAGCTTAGTCTGGCCTTTCATCCCCAAACTAATGTACAAGTGGAGATAACTATCCAAATATTGGAAGATATGTTAAGGGCTTGTGTGACTGATTTTAACGACAATTGGGATTACCATTTTCCATTGATTGAGTTTGCTTATAACAATAGCTATCACTCGAGTATTGATATGGCTCCATTTGAAGCATTATATGGTAGGAGGTGTAGATCTCCTATAGGATGGTTTGAGTTGGGTGAAGTTTCCCTAATAGGTCCCAAGTTGGTACATGAGGCCATAGAGAAAGTTCAACTTATTAGAGAAAGGTTGAAAACGGCTCAAAGTCGGCAAAAGTCATATGCCGATGTGAGAAGAAGGGATCTTGAGTTTGATTTTCATGATTGGGTTTACTTGAAAATTTCACCCATGAAAGGTGTAATGAGGTTTGGTAAGAAAGGGAAGCTTAGTCCCTGTTATATAGGCCCATATCATATTTTGAGGCGTATTGGTAAGGTTGCTTATGAGTTAGATTTGCCTAATGAGTTGGCATTAGTGCATCCTGTTTTCCATGTCTGTATGTTGAAGAAATGTGTTGGTGATCCGACATCCATAGTTTCCTTAGAAGGTTTGGGAGGTAAGGAGAATCTTTCTTATGAAGAAATTCCGGTTTAGATTTTGGACCGGCAAGTCAAGAGGCTGAGAAATAAAGAAATAGCTTTCGTGAAAGTGTTGTGGAGGAATCAATTAGTTGAGGGTGCTACTTGGGAGGCCGAGGCCGATATGATGTCCCGATATACTCATCTCTTTCCTTCTACTCCTACTCTAGCTTGAGGTAATGAGTTCCCCATGGTTTGTTAGTTGTTTTTGGAGTCATATGGTTTATGTGTTTTCATGATTTCCTTATGTTATGCATGTTCATGAAAAACTTGTGTTTTGGAAGAAAATGAGTACACGATTAATTTTTCCTCATGTTGTTGTGCATTGAGTATGAGTTGCCTATAGACTTCATGAGATGAATGGATGAACATGCTTTTAGCTTGGAGAAGGTAGTTCCTCCTTGAACATGAGAAATTTTGAAAATTCATGCATATTGAGTTGCTAGATGTAGTTCCTACTTCCTTATGATGCATTGAGTATGTTTAGCTTGGAGTTGATGTTTCTTCCTCGGTTATGTGCATTTCATGCATGATAGGCTGCTAGATTTAGTTTAACCCCTCTTATGATGTTTTGATTACGTCTTAGCTTGGAGTTGATAGTTCCTCCTTGGTTGCATGCATTTAGATGAAGTTGTATTTTAGGTCGGGTTGTTAGTTCCTCTCCTACTCTTTTCGTACTAGCTTGAATCTCATTCGAGGACGCATGATCCCAAGGGGGAGATATTATAACACCCCGTATCCGAAAAGGGAAAATGAAACAAATTTTGGGAAGTTGCAGGTGCCAGCCACGGAGGCCAACCATGGCCCGTGGGTAGGACCACAGACCGTAGTGTGGCCCGTGGGTAGGACCACAGACCGTAGTGTGGCCCGTGGTTCACTAGCCCAAAAATTATTTTCTAACCACCATCGACGGTCCACCAAGACGGGCCGTGAATCAGACCACGGTCCGTTGACTGGGGTCCGTTGGTGGGCAGTTGACAGTTCTTTTCAGGGGCAGTTGGGACTTTTTCTAATTAATTAGTTCCTATACAACGTTGTTTTACCCTTCACTAAGACCCCTATATAAGTATTTTCAACCCCCAAATAAACCTATTCAGTTCATTCTTCCAAATTCACAAAAGAAGATCAATTTTCCTCTCCAAAATATTTCTCTCTCTAGAACTTGATGAAAAAGAAAGGGTTCAAGCTAGTTTCACGGTGAAGTCTCCATTCCTCAAGAAATTTTGGGCTTTGATAAGTGAGGTATGATAGTTTTCATCCATGGATTCCTTCCATTCATGGAGCTCCCAAATTCCTCTATTTTCAAAGGTTGAATTCCCCAATTGAGTTAGGGTTTTCTTCAAGTATCATGGGTTCTTTTGATTATTGATTTAAATGATTGAATTATGATCTCTTATAAATGAATTTATGAAATACTATGATTTTATGATGATTTCCCCACCAACTCATGTAATCCCATGTTTTCAAGTTATGATCATGTGATGTGGGATTTTGATTATGAAAGAAGAGTTTTATAAAATCAAGCATGCATTGATAAGATTGACATGAACTTATGATGAAATCCATATCTAACCCATGTTTTCTAAATGATGATGATTGAAAGTGGGTTTTGACCTTGGAAGGGAAAATTATGAGATTATGCATGTCTTTATGAAATCTATGCAAATATTTTAATGATGCTTTGAGAGTAAAGTATCAATGATGATTATGATGTGTTATTGAAAGGATTTTTCTCATAAACACATACAAGCATGATGTGAAAGGTTTTCTCATATAACAAGGATTCTAAGGTTGAAAGGTTTTCTCACCTAAATAAATCAAAGATTAAGAGCTATCCTAATGAAACTAGCTTGGATTGGTTATCCTAGGATACCTTTCCATGGATGATGACTTAGCTTGGATTGGAAATATGACGTGCCTTTCCATCAATAATAAGAACAAGAAAGAAATGAATATTCCGTGGATTTATGCTTAGCACCAAAAGGATATTGAGATGGAAGCTCTCCTGTTAGTAGAGGCCGGGATTCTAGAAGCAATCTCTTATCCCTTACCTATGTGCCACCATAAGATATACATTAGCTAGTGGATCCACTTTAGCTCAGATTCATGGTCCTTACCTTGGCAAGTAGGACAACCCTTTTCGGTGTGGGAGACACCGGGGGATCATGTTATAGCTCACATGGTCTCTATATCGGTTAAGGCTAATTCCCACTTTAATAAGGAACTAAGGTTACTTCAAGAAGTATTTCACATGTGTTCAAAGGTTTTAAAGATGTTAGCTTGCATTGACCATGGTTGTATGGCTTATGTTTTCTAACTCTTTTATATCATGTTTTAGCTTGGTCAATTGCATGTCATGAAATGAAATATCCCTTTTTAGCATGATTTAAATGTTTTATGCATGGCTATCTTACTTGGTACATTGTTTTGTACTAACGCATACTCTTGCCTATATTTTCCCCAAATATAGGGTCCGACAGTCAGGTTTCTCAGTTCCATAGCTAGTGATTGATTTTGAGATTCCCGAGCTTTGGTGAGTCCTCATGATTCAAGGACGGATGTTCATTGTTTCACTTTCTTTCATGTATTTTAGTTTTGGACATGATGTATGGGCTAGGCCCAATTTCATTCTATTGTACTAGATGACTATATTGAGACAAGTGTTTTAGACTTCCGCTTTTCTTTATAAAACTATTAGACTTGGACTATTGTTTTACTCTTGTTGTTTTATTTCTTATGTGATGAAAGCTAAGTGGCTTGTATGGGGTCCTTCGAGGTTCTATACGTCATGTTACATCTAGGGGGTACCCCTAGGTCGTGACATGCCCTGCCCTATAATAGACAATGTCAGAGTATGTGTGGCCCTCTCGAGAAGCTCGGTCACATACTCAGAAACGGATAAGGAACCCTGCTGGGAACCTACCAACTCAACTCTAGCCTGTGAACCACTCACTGAACCAAGAGCCACACCAGTTTGCGGTGTACCTTCGAAGAGACCTTGAACTCCCATTACTAAGTATCGAAGAGTCAAGGAAACTGCTAATTCTGTCAGAACCAGGTCTTCCCCTAGACCCTCTAACGTCTATTGAACATCTCTGATGTCCATCAAAAGCGTCGTTCTATTCATCTAAGAGAGAGTTGATTTCAAAGAAGTAGTTTTAGAGGTTAATCAATGCAAAAACACACGATAAGGAATCAAGAATATAATCTCCTAAGAATGCCCTAGAGCCTCCAGAAGATAAGATACGGACGTCTCCACACCGATCCGTAGAATTCTGCTAGACACTTCCTCTTATACAGACGGTATCGGTGAACTTAGAGCTCTGATACCAATCTGTCACGACCCAAAAATTAAGGTTTTGATGGCACCTACTACGCCCCACCAGTAAGTAAGCCAAACCTATAGCCCGGAACTCGAAGCATAGTGCTATTGCACAGAAGAAAAGAATTGCAGAAGAAAAACATTTATAATAAGAAGAAAAAATAAATGAGAGAATCAGATAAATACAAAAACCAATCCAAGACCAGTTATCGGTTCATATTTGAGTAACTAGTAAAAAAATAATAGTACAATAACAATACTATGATACACAAATCTCTCTGGAACTAAGATAAAGACTAGTCCTATTCTAAAATAGAGGGAGAATGAGGCAACTCCAAATTCCAGGAGCTCACCCAAATCTCTGAATCCAAGAGCTACTCCGCACAAGATCAAATCAGCGGCGAGAAGTTGTACTATGATCTGCAGGATGTAGAAGCGTAGTATGAGTACGAACGAATGACACTCAGTAGGCATCGGTCGACTGAGCTCAAAAGATAAAATAAAAATAAACAATATGAAAAATGGAGCGTATATCTTATATAGCTAAGGAAACAACAAGAATATAATAAAAAGAGACAACTAAAGTAAAAAACATCGAGTAAAGGAAATAGATAAAGGAATTTAGGGATAAACCTGGATGTCCTCGCCCATTAACCTAAACACGATAAATCTCTACTAAGGGGGACGACTCGCCAAAGGTACACTAACAGGAACAAAAAACAAATACACATATCCACAAGGGATTAGCCAAGCCAACACCTGCATAAAAAGCATCAAATAGGGGAACAAGGGCAGTATCTACCTTCAACCAAGGAACCACTCTTCATACTGCCACAAGTAAGCAAATAGTCAAAAAATAACCTTACCGTGCTTCTATATTCCCTGAAGGTACACAAAAACAAACTAAATCTGTATGGCCCCCAATATGACCAACAGGTACAAACAATAATCAATTATACTGGTAAGAGGCAATGCATGATTAATGCAAGTTATGCAATAAATTCAGTAGAACCAATAGTGCCAAGATATATACACCTACCACTTACTCCTAGACAGCGAGGTAGGACCCATGAGCACCTCCCTCTTCCTATTCAATGGGTCACACGGATAGAGAAATCCAGGGGACTCGGGGGTGTGCATATATACCCACCTAGTCCCCCTAACCCAGAACTTTCTGCTGCGCCAGTGTGACTGGAGATAATCAACATAACCAAAGTAGTACAGAAAGGGTCATCAACTCCTCGTCTGGTAAAGTAAAAATGATCGCATCCTAAATGCCTCGAAACTAATAAAAGTGAGCGCAACCCAGATGCATCTAAATATGTAAAAATAAGAACATTCCATATGCCTCTAAACCACAAATCCATTTGTAAAATAATAAAGGTAGTACGACTCCCATAAAAGATAAGTTTTAAAGTAATCAAGCATAACCAAAAAATTTCTAAAATATGCTGAGAACCAATGCATGCACTGGGTCGTGCTACTAGTCACGTGAGCATGATGATATATGTGCAATGCAAGCCATCACCAATATCCAAACAACACAATCACAAATACAAATAGGGTAAGTAGCAACCAACTCCCTCCTATAGTATAGGAACTAACCTAGGATCCAGCTTGTCCTCGACCAAGGTCTTAGGATCAAAATACCTCAAGCAACTCAACATAGATAAAAAGAGAAGGAAACAACTCTAAACAAGCATTAAGAGGGATCACAAGGAACACAAGGAAAACCCCATCCACCCAAAGATACAACCAAAAGAGGCGTAAGCATAGGTAACCCCATCTTAAGACAAACACAAGCATGAAAGGGAATCCAAAAATAAACCAAGGTATAAAAACCTCATCACAAGTACAAATCTAACTAGAGAAAAACCCCACAAGTCACACGACATCATGGTCCCCACCCTAGCAAAGGGAGCCCAACCTGAGAACCACTCCCAAGAAGAAGCTATAAAATCTAAGGATCAACCAAATATCATTCAACGGTACTAATCACTCCGACTACCCACAATGTACTTAAAAACAACTCTAAGGAGATTAAAAGAACTAAACTAAGGCACAAACAAAGAATCCCAAACCTAAACTAAGGATTTCCCAATTCTAACTAGCCTAAGGCTCGAGCTGGAATCAAAAGATCAGGGTAAGGTACATAAAACTAATCCTTCTACACACAATCCCAAATTACATGCAATAAATGCTAAAGATCATCTAAGAAAGCTCAATAAATGAACAAAAAGACCGTAGCCTACCTCAAAGAAGAAAATGCGTGCTCCAAAACTGTTGAACTAGATCACTCCTCTTCAAATCACCTCTGATCACCGCCACACTGGAAATTTTTTGATCACAATACAAACACGGACATTTAGACATCAAAATCTCTTTAATTGAAAATGGACCCGAAAATTGAGTCAAAACATGAATGTGGGACCCAGAGTGAGAGTCCCAAAATTGATTCCATTAATAGGTCCTAGATGCCTTTCCGAGCTAGTGTCCCAAAATGGGACACAATTGGATGCTCGGAAAGGGACAAAACAACCCATGCAATTTAAACAACAACAAGAACAAAGAGAAGGCTGGGCAGCCCATTTTGGAGGATAATTGAACTCAAATAGATGATTTTCTTTCTCCCCCAACCAGTCCCACATGTAACCACACCAATTACAAAAGAAAAGCAACTTGAATCACCTAAAACGGAGCTTCCTAGCTCAAGTTATCAATGATTGAATAAAGAGAAAACAAACGGATTATATCAAGGTGATCTTTAAAAAAGTGAACATTTGTTCACAAAAGCGGACATCGCTTAAGAAGCCAAATATTCACAAAAGCGGAGCCCACCTAAGAGGCGCCCTTCGCGTAAGCAACCACTTGGTCTCTTAAGCGGCCTTCACAAAAGTGTAACATCTTTGATTAGAGAAAGGCTAGAAAGAAGTCAAACAGGCATGTCAAGAACCCTAAGGTGGACTATGGAACCCTCCACAGAGTCTTAGATGGGATGTGTAGGGGACCATAGTCCATTTGGGTGCTCGTGAGGAGTTCCCAAAACCTATTGATTAGTCGAGAATTTTGACTCATTTAGGGATTATTATTCAGCGATTTAGTGTCCTCAATGCATATTTTATGCTCATATTTGATGTTAATGTGTTAATAAGAAGCAATGGAGGCTTAAGAGCAAGGCAAGGACATTATGAAGCGAAAAGGAGTGAAAAGGATGAAAAGCCGAAGAAAAGAGAAGCTGAAGGTCGCAAAGGCCACTCGGTAACTCGTCGAGTGAGCCTCATGCGCGCCTAAAGTTCTAGCAAAGTGGCCCATGGACCAAACCAACTTTGTTAGCAAAAAGGTCATTTGGCAACGCGCCGAATGGATCGGCAACAACGATCTAGCTCGCCAAAAGTTCCAGAACAAGTTGATGGATGAGCTAAGCCAAAAGGCGAGAAGAAAAGCAACTCGGCAGATCGCCAAAAGGGTCGGCGATTCCGAATAACTTCACCGAGTTGACTCCGTGCTGAGTTTTTGGGAATGTATAAATTCATTTTTTTAATGAAGTTCCTAGTTCCGATATTGTTTATTCATGAGTTTTTGAGAGTTTTTACATTCGTCGAGTGAGCCTCTAGCTCTCCTAAAGTTCCAGTGAAATGGCCCATGGACAAAACAAACTTGGCGAGCAAAATGATGATTGGGCGACGCGTTGAATGGATCAGTGACATCGATCTAGCTCACCAAAAGTTCCAAAACAAGTTGATGCATTAGCCAAGCAAAGAGGCGAGAAGAAGAGAAACTCGGTGGATCGCCAAATAGGTCGGTGATCCCGACTAACTTCACCGAGTTAACTCTGTGCTGAGTTTTTGGGAACATATAAATTTCTTTTTTAAAAGAAGTTCCCGGTTCTGATACTGTGTATTCCATAGTTTATGAGAGTTTTTACATTTTTACACATTATTTAACATTCTTAGACAACTTTTTGTGATTGAGGTTTAGAGATTGTAAGATTTTACCTTGGATTTCAACATTTAGGTATTGCAGATCGTTAACGATTCATATGGAAAATTTTGTTGGTAACGATTTCTTGATTCCAACTTTCCTTAGCTAAAACCCCTTACCTGTGATAATGTAGTCGAATGCATTAATTAGCTAATGGGTGTTATTAATTACTGATTTTTATGTTGTTTTGAAGTGGGTTTAATTATTTGTTCGTGTTTTAATTAATAAATTGAAGTTGCAAGTTTAGTTCTAGTTTAGCTCTCTATGCTTGCTTGAGAAAGAGGTAATAGAGTAGAATGATTGATTGATACTTGTATTGATTGCGTCTTTATAATCTAGCTTGAGAAAGTGGATTTGATTACGTCTTTACAAACCCAGCTTGAAAGAGTGGTTTAATTAAAGAATTGGGTTGTTTAGTAATTATAAGCTTGTCGAGGTTCGAGAGAACTCGCTTGAAACATAATTGTTGATCGAGAGATGGTTGTTGTATTCAAAACCTAGCCTACCCATTGCGACTCAACTCTCTATTAGGAGAAGATGAAGAAGTTCCATGATGCCAAGATCATTCAACGTGAATTTAAGGTCGGTGATCTTGTGTTGCTCTATAATTTCTGTCTGAGACTTTTCCCGGGTAAACTCAAGTCCAAATGGCCGGGTCCATTCAAAGTGAATCAGATGTTCACTAATGGGGCAATAGAAGTTGAAAACAAAGAAGGGTCAGTGTTCAAGGTGAATGGGCAACTGTTAAAGTTTTACTTTGGAGAGTGCCTAGATTTATTAGTGATTGAAATGTTGTATTTGGAAGATGTGTGCATGCATTTCCACGTCGTGCCACGACGTTAACTAAGGCGCTCCTTGGGAGGCAACCCAAGTTTTACCTTTTTGTCACTTTGAATAACGGTTGCTGAATGTGTAGGTTGGAGTTCTTTATTTGGAAGAATGTCAATTGGGTGAGCAGATTGTTAAGTCGGTGAGTCACCGAATGATCACCCAGATCACCAAAGTCCATTGGCTTCTGAAAGCCAAGATTGGTGACGGTTCTGGAATATTTGGCGAGACCACCATCACTTCGGTGACTCACTGATTTGTCTAGGTGAGGTCAATCGATCTCGCCCTTTTTCACAAATTGGAAGGCTGCCATTCTGTAACATTTGGTGAGCAAGGATCCACTCGGCGAGCTGCTGAGTGGATCGGTGGCATGGTACTGATCGCCGATTGATACCTAACTTGCAGAGTCATTTCACCCCAAATGTTCTCTACCCAAAACTTTCATCCTCTCACTCAACGACTCTTACTTTCTTTTTTTAGTTATTTCATTCGGTTTTTATGTTCATTGAGAACACTGTTTAGTTATTTTGGTGGGGTGAAGGTATCTTGATACCTATCCTCTTGGTTGTATTTTATTTTGTTTTGGATGTTTATTTGTTTTCACTATTTTGGTTCTAGTATTTTTGTCTGAAACTCCTTGTCTGTGATGGCTTTAATTGTGAATGTTAGTTTTATTTCCTTTGTTCCCCTCTTAGTTGTGGGATTGTGTGTGATTATTGTTCTCTTGTACATTTGAGTGTCGGTTGCAATCAATACCGATGACATGAATAGTGATGTTGATGAACGACATGTTTGGGCAAGTCCAATGAGGCGAATTTGAGTTGTATAAGTCATGTGTGAACTCTTAGCATCTCATTTTACTAGTCGATTATCGAAGTGAGTCTTGGAATGATCATTGCACGTGGGCATAACTTGTAAAGTCATGATCGACAATTGTGTTGAATGCCTTGTGTGGTGAGGCTTACTTGAAATATGTGCATGGTGATATCTAGAACTTGCCCCGTTGGTCCAATTGACTTATTTTGGTGAATGAAGAAAATGATCTTAGGCATGAAGTTTTGAGAGTAAACCTAATTGCTATCACCTTATGAGTGTGTGAACCTAGCTTGGCACCATTTGAGCCTAAACTTTTCTTTGGATGAAACATGAACACAAATGGCCTTGTCCTCCCCACCTAAAATTGTCGTGAAGCATTGGTTTGTTTGAATAGCCAACTTAGGCCAAAAGCCTAAGTTGGGGGTGTGGAAAGAATGAGGAAAGAAATCGAGCTAGAAGTTCATGAAATTCATCCTTGGAAACTTGTGTTGAAGAAAAATATGGAACCCATCCATATAAAAAAAAGAGAGAGAAAAATAGAAGAAAAGAAATGAAATGTTTGTATCAAGCGTGCACTGTAGAAATAAAAGGGGTGTCTGATGAGCTATACAAAAAAAATTGTGTGCTTTGAATATGCAAGGATGGGTTGTGAAGATAAAAAGAATGAATGAAAAGGAGAAGAAGTGAAATGTGAGCCATGCTTCATGAAGGTAGAAGTCCCTAAGCCAAAATGACCATACCTTTACCCACATCCTAGTTACAAGCCTTGAAAGAACTTTTTGATCTTAGATGATCCGAATGATGTGTTGGTTGGAAAATACGGGCTAACCTATGGGTAATATCGTACATATTTTTTTCATTGAGAGTGTGAGAGTTGATTTAATTCCTTAGATTCTAATCTTTGATTGGCTTTGTGAGAGCATAGAATCATTCTTGATGTGAGGGCATTCAAATACTCTTGTTGAGCATGAATTTGGATTTGAAGTGAGCATTGTGAGCTTCAACTCTATTTGATGATGGCTAGTCATAGTTTGAAACTTTTACTATATAATTGAACATTGCATGTGTAGATTGAACCATGTGTGCATTCATGTTGAGTCTCAAGTAACACTATTTGTAGACATCACTGTTGGCCTGATTGATCTTGTGTTTTACTTGAGGACAAGCAAAAATTTAAGTTGGGGTGTTGATGAGTCGGGAATTCGACTCATTTAGGGCTTATTATTCAGCGATTTAGTGTCCTCAATGCCTAATTTATGCTCATAACTGATGTTAATGTGTTAATATGTCGCAATGGAGGATTAAGGGCATGGAAAGGACATTACGAAGCGAAAAAGAGCGAAAAAGTTGAAAAGCAGAAAAAAAAGAGAAGATAAAGCTCGCAAAGGCCACTCAACGGTTCGACGAGTTAGCCTCCAGCTCGACTAAAGTTCTAGTGAAGAGGCCCATGGACCAAACAACCTTGGCGAGAAAAAGGAGATTCGGCGAGGCACCAAATGGATTGGCGACAATGATCCATCTCACCGACAGTTCCAGAACAAGTTGATGGAGGAGCCACGCCAAAAGGCGAGAAGAAGAGAAACTCGGTGGATCGCTGAATTGGTCGGCGATCCCGACTAACTTAGCCGAGTAGACTCCGTGCTGAGTTTTTGGGAACGTATAAAGTCATTGTTTGAAAGAAGTTCCCTGTTCTGATACTGCGTATTCCTGAGTTTTTGAGAGGTTTTATATTTTTACAGATTGTTTAACATTTTTAGAGAACTTTTTTGGGATTGCGATTTGGAGATTGTAAGATTTTAGATTGGATTTCAACATTGGGATATTGCAGATCGTTAACAATTAGATGAAAAACTTTGTTGGTAACGATTTCTTGCTTCCCACTATGCTTAGCTAAAACCCGTTACCTTAGGGTGTGATCATGTAGTGGAATGCATTAATTAGCTAATGGGTGTTATTAATTACTGATTTTAATGTTGTTTTGAAGTGGGTTCAATTATTTGTTCTTGTTTTAATTAATGAATTGAAGTTGCAAGTTCAATTGTAGTTTATCTCTCTATGCTTTTTTGAGAAAGAGGTAATAAAGTAGAATGATTGATTGATAGTTATATTGATTGCGTCTTTAAAATCTAGCTTGAGAAAGTCGGTTTAATTGCGTCTTTACAAACCCATCTTGAAAGAGTGGGTAAATTGAGGAATTGAGTTGTTAAGTAAGGATAATCTTGTCGAGGTTCAAGAGAACTCGCTTGAAACATAATAGTTGATCGAGAGATGACTATTCTATTCAAAACCTAGCATACCCATTGAGATTCAAAAACTTTAATCAACTATTAATTACCCATTACGCGAAATTAGCATTCGACTGATCACATTCCTAAGGTCCAATCTCTAATTGTTTAATTCCCCTGTTAAGTGTTCTTTGTTACAAATTTGTTACTATCTCCCGCCATTTGATATTAATTGTTGAAATCTCGTGATTTATTTTCATCTTACGCAACCTTTACTTCTACAAATGATTAGGACACATTTTTACTTCCTAATTGAATTATTTACCGTATCACTCCCTGTGGGATGGACCCCAATTCTTATTTGAGTTTATACTTGTTAGCGTCCGCTTTCACTTAGAATTGGATGAAGTCTACTTGAGTGTTATCACCTGTCCAGGGCGGAAATTCCTCACACGGATGCCTAGACGTCTCGTGGTGAGGTAGACATGCTGTCCAAGGGGTCGTCCCACTCAGAAGGGGCTTTTCCCATGGTCACTAGTCAAGGAACAAGGACGTCTGAACGGCCCATAAAGCCCCACATGGACCATGAATTCATCCGTGAAGGGTGTTTATTAGACATAGAGTTTAGGGTCAACTTTAAACAATCATTGTTTTAGCCCAAAAAGAATTAGGTGGAACATGAACTATCAAATTAAAGATCTCTGAGTCCTCTTTCCAACGCCATCAAGTTTGAATAATTTCAAGCTCAGAGTAAAAGGTTATGCCCAAAATAGTAAATCTTTGTTAGGCATAATTTTTTCATGACTCGTTAGATGGGCCGTGGTGCTTTAGATGACCCATTTTGGGCTTCTAGTGAGTCAATTCAGCAGTTAAGAAAGCTGCGCCTAGTGGTTCGAGTTCAAGTGCTCCAAAGAAAAACTGATTCTATGCACTTCAGACTCGTCATGATAAAGAGGGTCCTCCCGATATGGTTACCGGTATGTTGAAAGTCTTCCAAATTCATGTTTATGTTTTACTTGAGCCAGGCGCTACCTTGTCTTTTGTGACGCCATATGTGGCTAGGAGGTTTGATGTTCTTCCGGATGTGTTGTTAGATCCTTTTTCTGTCTCTACTCCAGTTGGTGATTCTATTGTGGTTAATGGGGTCTATAGAAAGTGTCTCGTCTCCTTGTCCCATAGAGTCACTCATATTGATCTTGTAGAGCTTGATATGCTAGATTTTGATGTTATCTTTGTTATGGATTTGTTGCATTCATGTTGTGGTTTTATTGATTGTAGAACCCGAGTAGTCAAGTTTCAGTTTCCAAACGAACATATCCTAGAGTGGAAAGGAGGAAATTCTATGCCTAAGGGCCAGTTTTCTCTTGTGTTAAAGATAGAAAGATGATTTCTAAGGGTTGCATATACCATCTTATTCGGGTCAGGGATATGAATTCTGAAACCCCTACTCTTATGTCGGTCCCAGTTTTTAACGAGTTTCCAGAAGTGTTTCCTGATGATTTACCCGGTATTCCTCCTGAAAGGGAAATAGATTTCGGTACTGACCTTCTCCCAGATACACAACCTATCTGTATTCCTCCTTACCAAATGGCTCCAGTAGAACTTAAGGAATTAAAGGAGCAAATGAAAGACTTGTTGGATAAGGGTTTCATCCGACCAAGTATCTCTCCATGGGGTGCTCCAGTTTTGTTTGTTAAGAAGAAAGATGGTTCACTTTGTATGTATATTTAGTACCACAATTTTAACAAGGTTACAGTTAAGAACAAATATCCTCTACCAAGGATAGATGATTTGTTTGATAACCTTCAAGGAGCAACTTACTTCTCTAAGATTGTCTTTCGGTCCGTTTGGGTGCTCATAAGGAGTTCCCAGAACCTGCCCAGGGCGGTGTCCCTCCCATGGACGCCAGGATGGATCGTGGTGAGGTAGACATGCCGTTCAAGGGCTCGTCCCAATAAGAAGGGGCTTCTCCCATGGTCATTGGTCAATGACTACATACATATAAACGGCCCATGAAGCCCCACACAAACCGTGAAGTCATCCGTGAAGGGGGTTTATAAGACTTAGTGTTTAGGGTCAACTTCAAACGATCATATCTTTTAGCACAAAAAGAATCAGGTGGTCCATGACCTATCAAATTAATGATCTCTGAGTCTGATAATGCTCAACTACACTTCATCCAATTCTAAGTGTAGGCGGTCGCTAACAAGTATAAACCCAACTAAGAGATGGGGTCGATCCCATATGGAGTGATACAGTAGAGAATTCAATTATGAAGTATAATTGTGTCCTAATCATTTGTAGAAATAGAGGTTTCGCAACATTAAAGTAAATCTCAAAGTCTTGATGATTAATATCAAATGGGGGGGATTTGGGTAACCAATTTACGACATCTAAAACTGGAAGTAAACAATCAGAGAATGATTCTTGGGAGTGTGATAAATTGAATGCTTATTTCACGCAATGGGTGATTGCTAGTTACTCAAATATGTTGAATCTCGGTGGGTAGGCTAGGTTTTGAGTGCAATAGCCATTTCTCAATCAACTATTGCGAATTAAGTGAGTTCTTTCGAACCTCAACAAGCAAAACACAATCGAACAACCCAATTCCTTAATTAGTCCACTTCCTCAAGCTGGATTTGTAAGAATGCAATCAAACCTAGTTTCTCAAGCTAGATTCCTAAAGATGCAATCAATACAATTATCAACTAATAATTTGCCTCTAACACCTCTTTCTCAAGCAAGTATAGAGTACTAAGCTAGAATTGCATTTGCAACTACAATTCCTCAATTAAAACATGAAAAACTTATTGAACCCACTTCAAACCAACAATAGAATCAGTAAATAACAACATCCATTATCTAATTAAAGCATTCAACTACGTAATCACACCCCCAAGAAAAGGGGTTTTAGCCAAGCATGGTGGAAAATAAGAAATCGTTACCAACAAAGTTTTCCATCTAGTTTGACAACGATCTGCAATTTCCAAATGCTGAAATTTAAGCTAAAAATCTCACAATCTCTAAATCTCTACTCCAAAATGTAAAAACAATCTTCTAGAATGTAAAAAACTCAAAAACCCAGTAGTGAACAACGTGGGAACTCCTTCTCTTCTTTTCAAAATTGCATTTATACGTTCCTAGAATTTTGGCACGGAGTCAACTCGGTGAAGTAAGTCGGGTCCGCTGAACTGGTTGGCGATACGCCAAGTGCTCTTGTTCTCGCCTTTTTGGCGTGGCTTTTCACCAAATCTTTCTGTACTTTTTGGCGATATGGGTCAGTATCACCGATATGTTTGGCGTGTCACCGAACCACTTGTCTGCTCGCCAAGTTGGTTTTTCCCATGGGCTGACATGCTGGAACTTTAGGGGAGCTAAAGGTCCACTCGGTGAGTCACCGAATGTATTTGGTGAGTACTAGCTTTTCTTTCCTTCAACATTTTCAGCTTTTTCACTCCTTCTTACCTCGTAATGTCCTTGCCTTGCTCTTTAGACTTCATTTTTGCATAACAACATTTTAACATCAGTTTTGAGCATAAAATAGGAATTGAGGACACTAAATCGTTGAATAATAAGCCCTAAATGAGTTGAAATTTCCGACTCATCAACACCCCCAACTTAAACTTTTGCTTGTCCTCAATTAAAACACAAGATCAATCAGGTCAGCAGGGATGTCTACAAATAGTGCTACTTGAGACTCAACATAAATGCACATGAGGTGTATACTACACATGCAATGTTCAATTGTGAAGTAGAAGTTTCAAACCATGACTAGCCATCATCATATAGAGGTCAAGCTCACAATCCTCACTCCAAATGCAAATTCAAGTTCAACAAGAGTATTCGAAAGCCCTCACATCAAGAATGATTCAATGATCTCACAAAGCTCATAAAAGATTATAACTTAAGGAATCAAAATCAAATTTCACACTATCAATGATAAACACACACATGATTTTACCCATAGGCTATCCCGTATTTTCCGATCGACATATGATTCGGCTTATGCAAAATCACCAAGGTCTTTCAAGTCTTGTAATAGGGTTGAGGGTAAATGTATGATTATTTTGGCTTAGTAACTTCTACCTTCATGAAGTATAGCTTGAATTTCACTTCTTCTCATTTTCTTTCACTCTTTTCATTTTCACAATCCACCCTAGGTATTTTCAAGCACAAAATTCTTGTATGGCTCATTGGATACCCCTTTTCTTTCCACCAATGCACAAATTGCAAAATTCTTTTTCTATTTTTTCCTTTTGCTTTTTTTTCTTTCTCCCCCTTTTTTTTTAATGTGGAGGGGTTTTTTTAATATGGAAGGGTTTCATCTTTTTCAACACAATTCTTCAAGGGTGAATTTCACAAACTCCTTGCTCAATTTATTTCCTCATTTTTCACCACACCCCCAACTTAGGCTTTTGGCTTTAGTTGGCTATTCAAACAGACCAAGGCTTTATGAAGGTATTAGGTGAGGAGGAAAAGGGCTAAATGTGTTCATGTTCATCCAAAGAAAAGGTTAGGCTCAAATGGTGCCAAGCTAGGTTCACACTCTCACAAGGTGGTCACAAAGAGGTATAACAACAAATTGGTTCACTCTTAAATTTTTTTGCCTAAGATAATTTCATTCATTCACCAATGCTAGTCAATTGGACAAATGAGGCAAGTTCTAGGTATCACCAGACACATATTTCAAGAAAACCTCACCACACAAGGTATTCAACACAATCATCGATCATGACCTTACAAGTTAAGCTCACGTGCAACGATCATTACAAGACTTACTTCGACATTCAACTAGTCACAATGAGATACTAAGAGTTCACACATGACTTATGCAACTCAAATTCACCTCATTGGACTTGCGCAAACATATCGTTCAATCAAGAGCACTATTCAAGTCATCGGTATTGATCACATCCGATACTCCCACATGCAAGAGAACAATCACAACATTCACAAATCAAGAAATCAGGAGATGGATCAATGGGATTAAAAATCAACCATAATAAATGAGAAGTTTCGGACACAGCGAAAAGTAGTAAAACAAAAAATCATCCAAAACAAAATATATACAACCAAGAGGATAGGTATTAAGATACCGTCACCCAACCAAAAATACGAAACAACATCCTCAATGCAGAGTAAAATAAATGTCACAAAAGTAAATAAAAACAAAACAGGAAAAAAGTCAAAATCGCCCTGTCAAGCTAAGCCTGAGGCGAATGTTGTGTATCTGGGGCTCTCTCAATGCGGGCATCAGAGCCCCACTCTCTTCCAATTGTGGGTTGTGCTCCATCGGGAAAAATCATTGATGTGTCTCAAAGTGAGGCCTCTGTGGCTACCTGGACCAGATCACCCTCAAGGTCCTTCAAGTCCTCATATATCGCCTCATCATGACCCACTTTGGCCTCCTCATCAGTATCTGACGTATCCGACTCATCACCATAATCAGCTACAACAACATCTCCAGTCAGAGTAGATTGATGGATCTAAGAAGTAGCTGGCATATCTTAACTAGGACCCTCGGGAATGTCCACAGTACCCCAGAATAATGAAATGTTAGTGGACTTTAGCTCTTTCACATCATGCCTCAACTCAGGAATATCAGCCTTGAAGGCTGTCATATCCTCCGACTGTTGACCATCCTGTTCACACGTCTCAACCTGCACGGTGAGGGGATCTAATGCTAGGCCATGAGCGGTAATCAAATCTCTTTGCTCTTGCAACTCATCCAGGATGGGGGCAAGGGTAGAAATAATAACCCACTCAATCAACCCCGGGACAGCTGCCTCAACCCTTGAGGCACGCACATCGGCTGAATGTGCTAGATGGCCTATTTTATACATTATGGCCCATGTCAATGGGGTACGGGAGATGACAGCAACAAAATTATTAGGGGCAGAGGAGCTAGGTGTACCTTATGGCTTTCTGGCCTAAGCGGAAGGAGTAGCGTCTGTCTCCAAAGTCTCTAAATCTACAGCCGGGAATGTGTCCACTGGGCTGTCTTTCTCTGCTCAGCCTCATCTCAAGTGTACTCTTCCTCAATCCTCTGGATGTTAGTAAAGGAAGTGGGAGTCACTTCCACATCTATCTTTTCCACAAATGGTACTTTAGCTCATCGGCACAGCTCCGTGATATGCACCAGGAATGGTAGCGAGGTCTGGCTCAGCTTGGCCCTAAGGGTTATCTCCTTCTCAATAATCAACCCTAGGTTTTGTCTATCCTAGTCAATAATACACCCCAACAAAGCTGCCTTTGGGTGATGGAGGATAAACTCATTTTGCGAGGGCATGAATGTGTTGCTGATGAATCTGAGCCAATATCTAGCAGCAACGTTCAAGTCTTTCTTCTCAATCTGTACCCTGACTCAATCCATGGAGGCATAATATCAGAGATCAAGGGGGCCAACCACCCTTTAAGGTCGTCAAGAGTATTCTTTTGGATTTTGTCAACCAAGAGATGGATTGTCTGGACTGTGCAACCCAATATTATTTTCGTGCTGCTGTACTTCACCTTTTTCCCTCGCACCACAACAAAATCAACTAGTGCCAAAGACTTTGCCTTCTTCTTGGCTTTTGGGATAAATTTCATGTACCCCTAGTAGAACTCCCAGACCCAAGAAGTAACATATGGGCCTCAGAGTTTTGTAAAACACTCAAACTTATGGAAGCAGATCGTCCTCCACACCGTTGTATATCGATCCGCAACACCATATGTGGATAATCGTTTCTCCTCCCATATTGTTCTCAAATCGGTGGCCTTCAATCTATTCATCGATCGCGGAAAAGGAGGAACAAGTGGCACTTGTGGTGCTTGGGCTACTTTAGATACCGAGGAGGATGGAGATGCAGCTGGTGTCACAAGTATTGGTTGTTGAGCCAATGGATCATGGAGTGCCTTAGATCACATCTCTGATCGCCTCCTCTTAGCTAACCCGCCTGATGAGTCCATGATTTGGATCCATTTATGGCTTTGTTTTGATAGATTTAGTGTCCTCAAATGCCTAAATTATGCTATAAACTGATGTTAATGCCTTGATTTTAATGTATATGGATTGAGGAGCAAATCAAGGATACTAACAGGGAAAAAGGAACAAAACAAGCTGAAGAAATGAAGAAAGGCAAGCCTGGTGATAGCCAAGGTCATTTGGTGAATCGTAGAGTGGCTATCAGACCGCCTAAAGTTCTAGTGTGCCACACCCAGAAGGAAAGAACCAAGTCGGCGACGAAAAGGAGCAGTCGGTGGATTGCCGAGTAGTTCCGCGATGCAAAGAGAGATCGCCCAAAGTTACAGGATTTGAGGATGCTGAGTGCCAAGATAAAAATGTGATGGAAGAGATCAATGGGCGGCTCACCGAGTGGTTCAGCGAGCTCGACTTACTCCGCCAAACGGCCCTTCGTGGCTTATTTTCGGCTACTATAAATTAGTTTTAAGCAGTTAATTTAGTATCAAATTTTTTATAGACTTGGGGAATCCAATTTAGTCTAGACCAGTTTTCTCTTGAAGTTCTCTAAGTAAACTTGAGGGTTTTTAGACTCAATTTGGATATTTCACAAGTGGGTTTCTAATTTTATTTGAATTGGAGCATTGTAAAGCTTGAATTCCTCTTACCCAGTTGATGGCTAATCGATTAGGTAATGATTTTTATCTTTTTATGATGTTCGGCTAAAACCCCAATTCCTAGGGTGTAATAATGTGATTATGGGTTGAATGAGTTTGTGGGTATTGTTAATTACTAGTCTAAATATTATTTTGAAGTGGGTTTAATCCTGAATTGTGGTTTAATTTAAGAATTGTAGTTGCAAATGCAGTTCTATTTTAGTGTTCTTGGCTTTCTCGAGAGAGGTTTTAGGACTAAAATTATTGATTAATGATTTGTATGTATTGGGTTGATATGGGTTCAGCTCGAGAGAGTGAATCCTAAACTTAGTCTTACCCATCTTGCTCGAGAGAGAAGATGCATTAAGGTTTTGGGATGTTCTTAATTGCTATGCTTGTTGATGTTCGAGAGAAATCACTTGAAGCGGAATAGTTGTTCGAGAGAAAGCTATTTCAATTATAGTCTAGCCTACCAACTGATATTTAGTTGTGTACTAGTATTATCAATTACCCATATATCGAACTTCACCTATAATCGATCACATCCCGAGAATTCCTCTGCTTAATGTTATCTCACTACTTTTTGATTGATTGTAGTTGATAATTTGAAAACCCAAAAACCCTGATTTGACATTTGTGTCACCCTTTTTATTTGATATTTCTTTTTCCGTTAATACCTATTCCTATAGCTAGTTAGATAACATTTGTACTTCTTAATTGAATTTGAACACGTACTGCTCCCTGTGGGATTCGACCCCAACTCATTTGTTGTGTTTTATACTGCTTAACGATTGTTCGCACCTAGAATTGGATGAGGTGTGCTTGAAACATTAATCAAAATGGCGCCGCTGTCGGGGAGTGGTGTTGTTTAAAATTCTTTAATTGAAAGAACAGATCGAAAAAGATCAAGAGATAGACCAGAACATGGCTAAAATGATGACGTAGCTGGATATCTTGGCTAAGAACGTCATGGGTGCTGGTTCAAAGAGTGTAAATGCTATGGGTGTTTGTGGAGTAAGCCCTTATGATGAAAGGTTTAAATCTTTGTACAATGAGGAAGTGAACTTCCTAGCCAACCAAGGAGGAGTTTATCGTGCTAACTACCCAAGGCCGGGTGGTAATCAAGGTTGGATTAGAGATGTGGGCTGGAGAGACCGTGACATCGAGTGGCATGATCGTAACGCCTCTTGGAAGGAAAGAGAAGGGGAGAAGGACAGGTATGTGCCTCCCTATGAGTGTCAAAAGCCCAAAGATTCTGAGGGTGGACATATGGAAGACATGCTCTCACGCATTCTTAACAAGGTTGAAGGGTCCGATAAAGTGTTAAAGGAAATGAAGGAAGATGTATCGACTCTTAACCAGACGGTGACCTCTCATTCCGTCACTATCAAGAATATGGAGACCCAAATGGGTCAAATTTCATCTCATCTAAACCCAAGACAACTAGGGGGGTTGCCTAGTGATACTATGGCAAACCCCAAGAAAGAATCTTGACTGAGTATTTTCATCGTGCCACGACATTAACTAAGACACTTCTTGGGAGGCAACCCAAGTTTTTAATGCTTTAAGTTTGATTTTGAATAATGGGTGTTGATTGTGCAGGTTATAGAGTGGAGAGTGTTTGAGAATGTGCAGTTTGGCAAGCCAAAGAGTCTAGTCTGTGACTCACCGAAGAGGTTGGCGAGCCCGACTTGGACCGCCGTTGGAACCACAAAACAAGAGGTGGAGATCTGTAAAACTTGGTGGGCCAATTAATTAATCAGCGACTCAACGAATAGGTCGGTGAGCCTGATTTTATCTGCCGTTTGGACTCCCAAGATAACTGAGAGTCCTGTAAAACTAGACGAGGTAATTTACCGCTCAGCGCATCGCTGAGTGGTTTGGCGTGGATGACTTACACTGCCGAAAGGGCCGCGAACTGAATGGTTTTAAAAGGCCAAACGTTTTGAAATTTCAAAATCTTTGATATTCTCTCATTTCTAACCCTGTACACTTTCACCCGCACTTTAGATTCTCTATATTTTACTAGTATATTCATTTTTTGTGTTTGGTCTCGTGCTCGGAATCAGATATCTTTGCCGCCTAGCTTTTCAAACTCTCTATTCGGCACTTAGGTTGGCTTTCCGAACCCCGCACCTATGATTAATGGTTGAACTCAAATGAAATTTGTAATTGTGTATTATTGTGTGTTGAAAAATTGTTGAAATCATTTTTTATTTGTTGGATTGCCTATTTTACGTTTTGAAATTGTGCCTAAATGCTTCACTTGATGAATCTCCATGTTTAATGCATTAAAATTGGTTCATAATTGTTGGGTTGCAGTTATTTTATGTTGGGTCTAGTTGGGTGAAGCCTAAGTAACCCTAAGTTGTGACAAATGAACTAATTTTCCCGATGATGGAGCGTTTGATGCCATTCCCAAGGGTGAAAGTCATCGAATGGCCAATTTTGGCCAAATCGGGGGAAGTCTGAGTACCCCGAAGGATGGGTCTTATGGGTCTGGTCCTAATTTCATAGTGTAGGTGTTTGATTTTGGTTTCGGGTGATGCGGACTTGATTTTGGAAATCATGGTTGAAAATTGGCACGTTGGGTAGCTTAGCGAGCTGGGTCGAGCTCGCCGAACGGTTCGGCGGTTCACCAACGTCCCCCTTTGATCGCCTTTAATTTCATTATTTGGCTAGTTGGTGTCTGTAACTTTCGGTAGGAAGCCTGAGCTCGCCGAAAAGTTCATTTGATCGCCCATTCTGCTCCCCTAACCCCTAAAATGCACTGTAATATTCGGCGGGCCAGTCTTTGCTCGCCGAAGGGCCCTGAGTGTCGCCAACATGCCTTATCTCTGATAACTTTTTGAGCTGTTCCTTTTGGCGAGCCCGATCTGGCTCGCCTAAGTGACTCAGCGACTGGTTCGGCGAGTCTTCATGCAACTTAAGTTCTGCACCTTTTGTGAATTATTTCTCACAATTTTCAATGTGTTTTGCAGATATGGCTAGGACCAACTTAGATGAAAGTGGCATGCCTCCCCGCAAACAAGCACGGGGCATTGTAATAAATGAGGTAGAAGATGCTTCCACACAAAAAGGCAAGAAAGCACCTCCGAAGGGAGGCAAAGGCAAGGGGAAAGTGCCCGTAGATGAGAGACCGGAGCACAACTACGGCAGTGATGGGGAATCTTTTGACTCTCAGGTCTCACTCTCCGAGCCTGAGGATGACCAACCACTACAGACCCGGTGAGCAGAGATTCGTGCAAGGTTTCGCCAAGATCCATCTAGGATCCCAAAGTCTACCCCTCCTGATGCTGATACAGTGCCAGCTCCAGCAAAAATGGTGGTTCCAGCACCACCAGTTCAGGGTCTTCCTCCATGGTAACTCAATCGGTTAAACGCTGAGGGACTGAGGACTATTCTCAAGGAGAAGCGATTGTCCATGGATAGAGTAGTGGACATGTACCTAAATGTGTGGGACACTCTCTGGTTTCACCGATTTGAGATCTTCACCAGGCCCCGTGGCCCATATATCCCCACCTTGGTCCGAGAATTTTATACAGCCTACAGAGACCTAGTGCCAAAAAGAAAGAAGAAGGCCAGTGCCTTTTGACCGGTAGAGTCTGTGATGGTCTGAGGGAGGATGGGGAGATGCAGCAGCGATGACATCAATATTATATTTGATAAGAGGCTGTAGGTGTTGAGCATAAGTACCAGATGTTGATGACTTCACAGAATCTGGATGACCTAAAGGGCTGGCTAGGTCCCCTCATTTTTGACACCACCCCGAGGTGGATTGAGGCGGAGCACCTATTGAGAAGAAGGATCTGAACATAGCAGCTCGGTACTGGTTTGGATTCATTAGCAGCTCTATCACGCCTTCGCAGAACGAGTCCATTCTCCTCCACCCAAAGGAGGCTTTTCTCGACTCTCTTATGGCCAGAAAGAGTCTAAACTTAGGATTAATCATAGAGCAGGAGATGGCCATGAGGGCCAAACAGCGCCAGACGTCCCTTCCATTCCCAGTGCCTATTACAGAGTTGTGTCGACGGGCAGGAGTTCCTCTTGACAAGAAGAGAGATGTTGAGGTCACACCGACATCCACCGTATAGAGGCTGAGTACACACGGGATGATGCGGATAGGAGGAGAGCAGCTCCGGTGGACACATCCCCGGAGGTTGATGTTGATTCTATACCTGCAGAGGTATCTTTGCCTACTCCGGCCTCTAGGCCTTCAGGTACATCTACTTTCACTCCTTCCAAGCCTCCTAGAGCTGGTTCAGGTACCACTGCCTCCAAGCCTCTGATCACTCTGGCCATGCTCCTCAAGATGGGGAACCTAGCCCATTCTGCCGATATGCGGGATTCCCGGCTGGAGGCCGAGGTGCCCTGGATGATTGAGTGAGCCATCACACCTGCACTCACACCTCTTCAGGCTGTCATTAATGCTCTCACTGAGAGAGTAGTGACTTGTGACAGAGGACAGGGGGTGACTATTGAGGTTACGACTTTGAAAGTCGAGGTTTCTAAGCTTAGGAAGGATGTGGACCATCTTAAGTCCACAGACTTCACTTCACTATTTAGGTCAGTTGAGATCCCCGAGGATCTGAGTGCTGAGATTCCAGCCCATACTGAGGTACCTCCAAACACCACCGGAGATGATATTATGGAGGATGTTTCTCCTGATAAGTCTGAGGATGAAACCGATGAGGAGCAGCTTGAGGAGCGAGATGCAGCTATCTATGATGATCTGGCAGATCTAGAGGGTGCCATGATTGAGACTGCCCGACAGGCCTCCTTGAGGAATACTTCTATGGAAGGCTCCAGTGGAGCTAGTGTGGATGCTACATCGGGCACTGATGCCCCGACAGATAGAGCGACTGACTAGACAGGATCATTTTTTACCTCCCTCTCTGTTGTTTTTATTGATTGATCTTATTTTAGTTGCATTTGAGGACAACTGCTTTTGTTTTGTGGGTGGGGTGAGGTATTTCCATACCTACCTCTCGTGTTTAGATTTTGTTTGTGAATATTGGTGAATATTGGGTTTTATGATCTATATCTGTGTTTTGATTTCAATTCTATGGATGTTTGAGCTTTTGGCTCCTTGTTTTTAATGCAAATAGTTTTGACCTATTTTAAAAAATTTGTGCCACCTCTTTTGTGTATGAATGTGGCTATTCTTGTGCAAATTTGAGTGTCGGTGATGATCAATTCCGATGACATTAATAATGCTTTTAATTGAATGAAATGAATGTACGGCTACGATGAGGCCAATGAAGTTGCATAGACAATGTGTGAACTTTTAGCATCTCGTTGTGACTATCCGGTTATCGATTGAGCCTCTTGTGATGAACATTGCACACTAGCGAAAGTGTGGAGTCTTGTTTGATATTGGTGCCAATGCCTTGTGTGATGAGCTTACTTTGAACCATTGTGTGATAACACCTAGAATTTGCTTCGTTGGTCCGGTTGATCAAGTGAGGCAAGCACTTGAAATGATCTTATGCAACGATTTTGAAGAGTGAAACAATTTGACAATATTCCTCTTTTGTGGCCAACCTTGTGAGATGTGTGAACCTTGCTTGAAGCCTATTGAGCCTTAACCTTTTCTTGGAAGAAACTTGAACAATTATGACTCCTTTTTATCCATTCACCCATAACTCTCATGAAGTGTGGTTTTGTTTGAATAGCCAACTTAGGCTAAAAGCCTAAGTTGGGGTGTGGTGAAAAGACAAGGTAATTCAAGAAGTGTGAAAAAATTCCCCTTTGAGAATGGTTTTGAAAAAGATGGAACCCCTCCATCTAAAATAAAAAAGAGAAAAGAGAAAAGAGAAATAAAAAGAATGAAAAAGTCAAATAATTGATGAAAATTGCAAAAGAAATGGGGTGTCCGATAATTCATAAGAAGTTGAATAATGGGGTGGATTATGAGCATGTTTGAAATGCTAAAGAAAAGGAGGAATGTGATGTTCATGCCACACTTCATGAGGGTGAAAGCCACTGAGCCTAAATGACTATACTTGCACACTCAACCCCATTAAAAGCCTTGAAAAGACCTTTGTGATCTTGAGTGAGCTGAAACGAGTGTTGATTGGAAAATAAGGGCAAACCTATGGGTGAAGTTATGCATGTGTTCATCTTTGCGAGTATGAGAGTCGTATGTGATTCTGAAACTATAAATTGTTGAGGAACTTTGTGTGAATATGGAATCATCTTTGTTGTGAGGACATTTGAGTACCCGTGTTGAGCTTGAACTTGCATTTGAAACAAGTATTGTGAACTTAAGCATCTTTGAGAATGGTGAGTCACAATTTGAATCTTTGAGTGCACAATTGATCATTGCATAAGTAATTTGAGTCTTGTTGTGTGCAGTCATGTTGAGTCTTATGCAACACTGTTTGAGGCATCCTTTTTGAACTGCTGAACTTGAGTTTTACTTGAGGACAAGCAAAAATTTAAGTTGGGGTTGTTGATGAGTCCAAGATTTGGACTCATTTAGGGCTTTGTTTTGATAGATTTAGTGTCCTCAAATGCCTAAATTGTGCTATAAACTGATGTTAATGCCTTGATTTTCAGGTATATGGATTGAGGAGCAAAGCAAGGACACTAACAGGCAAAAAGGAACAAAACAAGCTGATGAAATGAAGAAAGGTAAGCCTGGTGATCGCCAAGGTTATTTGGTGAATCACCGAATGGCTATCAGGCCGCCTAAAGTTCCAGTGTGCCAAGCCCTGAAGGAAAGAACCAAGTCGGCAATGAAAAGGAGCAGTCGGCGGATCGCCCAACAGTTCGGCTATGCAAAGAGAGATCGCCCAAAGTTACAGAACTTGAGGATGCTGAGTGCCAAGATAAAAAGGCGATGGAAGAGATCAATAGGCGGCTCAACGAGTGGTTCGGCGATCCCGACTTACTTTGCCAAACGGCCCTTCGTGGCTTATTTTCGTAGACGATAAATTAGTTTTAAATGGTTAATTTAGTATCGAATTTTTTATAGACTTGGGGAATACAATTTAGTCTAGACCAGTTTTCTCTTGAAGTTCTCATAGTAAACTTGAGGGTTTTGAGATTCAACTTTGAGATTTCTCAAGTGGGTTTCTAATTTTTTTCCAATTGGAGCATTGTAAAGCTTGAATTCCTCTTACCCAGTTGATGACTAATCGATTCGTTAACAGTTTTTATCTTTTTATGATGTTTGGCTAAAACACCAATTCTTGGGGTGTGATCATGTGATTATGGGGTGAATTAGTTTGTGGTATTGATATTTACTAGTCTAAATGCTATTTTAAAATGGGTTTAATCATTAATTGTGGTTTAATTTAAGAATTGTAGTCGCAAATGCAGATCTATTTTAGTATTCTTGGCTTGCTCGAGAGAGAGGTTTTAGGACTAAAATTATTGATTAATGATTTGTATGTATTGGATTGATATGGGTTCAGCTCGAGAGAGTGAATCCTAAACCCAGTCTTACCCATCTCGCTTGAGAGAGAAGATGCATTATGGTTTTGGGTTGTTCTTAATTGTTATGGTTGTTGATGTTTGAGAGAAATCACTTGAAGCAAAATAGTTGTTCGAGAGAAAGCTATTTCAAGTATAGTCTAGCCTACCAACTGATATTTAGTTGTGTACTAGTATTATCAATTACCGATATATCGAACTTCACCAATAATCGATCACATCCCGAGAATTCGTCTCCTTATTGTTATCTAACTACGTTTTGACTGATTGTTGTTGATAATTTGAATACCCATAAACCCCCATTTGACATTCGTGTCACCCCTTTTATTTGATATGTCTTTTTCCGATAATATCTATTCCTATAGCTAGTTAGATCACATTTGTACTTCTTAATTGAATATGAACACGTATCGCTCCCTGTGTGATTCGACCCCAACTCATTTGTTAGGTTTTATACTGGTTAATGATCGTTCACACCTAGAATTGGATGAGGTGTGCTTGAAACGTTAATCACCGCCATCAGGAGACGATGCATGAATTGGTGTCCTAGATCCCACATCTTCCTCACTTTCAGAGTTTGACGTGGTGAGGTGAGTCGAATAAACCCCCATGCTATCTGAGCTGGAGTTGCTCGAACTGGACTCGGCCTGTATCTCTCTCTCTTCTGTACCTTTCCCCCATGTCGAGGGAAGTTTTGGTCACGTTGATCTTGGAGGGGCAACCTCCATAGCAATAACCACACCTTTCGCTTTCTTCCGAGGTTGTGGACCCTTCCAGGAACCTTTGGTCTAGCCATTTCCGCAAAACAACACAAATGAAACAAATGCGGTTGTAAAGGGTTAGTGAACCATTCTTGGCAACAAATTGCAGTAAAGCTTGCCAACAAAGTCGGCGAGTCGCCGAAATCACTTTGGCGAGAAAAAAGGGCTCGCCTAAAGTTCCAGCCCCACATCAAATCAAAATGTCATAAAATCGGCGAGACCAAGCATTGTCGGTAAGGCGCAAAATCGAATCAGCAATTGTGAAGTGTCTCGCCTAAAGTGAGAGAACCAAGACTAAAAAATCAAGCATCAGATGGGCGATGGAAAAGCAATTCGGTGCGTCGCTGAGTCAACTCGGTGACTAAATTCACATCGCCTAAAGTATCATAACCCAAGATCAACAAACTCAATCAAAAAGTCAATGAAGAGGGCATTTGGTGAGTTCGATAAAGTTCGCCAATTGGCTCGTCGTGCCAAAACATCATCCTAACTTCAATTTTCTAACCATTAGCCTACGAGGATCCAATTTATGAACAATTGAACTCAATATACGCCTACCCACTAAGATTTTGAAGATAAAGTATGCAACAAGTCTAGAAGACCAACAAGGATATCAGCTTCACAACATGAGAATATCATTCTCCACTCTCTCTATTCTTACGAAGTATCAACTCTTTTGCAATCCTTTTAAGAATTTTATAATGAACTATGTGTGACCTTATTCGTATTAATAGAAGGATATGTAAGTGCCTATGTTGGGTTCGATCTCAATATGTAATGACCCTCTAGGTCATTTATAAGGTAATAACTTCTGCTCGACATTTAGATCATTCCTATGTAGACCCCAAGTAATTAATGACTTGTTTGGACTGACAGTTTGGTCACCTAGTCGATCATTTTGTTTTTTTGTGAATTTCTGTGTTTTGGAAATTTTGAACCTTGAACGGTTGATTTCGATGAATTGTTTAGGAAGACAACCTTAAAATCAAGTTTTGGAGGTTCCATCAACTCTGGAAGGTTCATTTTAGGTTGTGGCATAGTCGGCATGGCCCCCAAAGATTTAAGTGCAAGTGTTTGTGATTAGGAATTTAAACTTTCAAGTTTTGGAAAAAGTTTGACCATGATCAAGATTCTTGTTAAATGTGTCTGGATAAGAATTCTATCAGCGTGATTAGATCTGGAATATCGAGTTTTGTCTATAACGACCCTTCATGTGCATCCCGAGTCTTCTAGGCTGATTCGAAGCCCCCTTTTGGATTTGGCCTAAAATAAAAAATGGGTGTGGGACCCACTTTTTGTAGAGAGGTTCTCTGATGAAAGTTTCGACTACTTGGTTGAGTTTGGAATATAAAATTTAAATGGGTTGCAGATCTCATTTGCATGCACGGTTTCCAAATGAATTTTTAACACCCTGTTAGAGTCTTTAAAGTTGCCGAAACCAGAAAATATGCATCAGCTGGTGCATGCCATAATTGGCCTTCACGTTTACAGGCATTAGGTCACATTCGTGGAGACCAGAGGATCTGTTCACCTCATTCACGAGGCCCATGTTGCACTTATGAAGTTTTGGGTCAGCTGTATTGGCATTCAAGGGACCCTGCCATGTTCGAAGGCACCCTATTTCTCATGCCTTCTAGTTCGTGAGATCTTTTCTGCATTCACAAAGTGGAAATCTTTTTGAGCCTCCATGTTTGCAGGCTACACTATCTGTGTTTGCGAAGAGTTTAATATTCTAGTTTTTATTTAAAAGGCAAGACCCTACCATCAAAGGGTTCATAACTTCAAATAGTGATTTCTCCTCCAATTAAGGTCCAAATTCAGTGGTTCAAAGTCCATTGTGTTCATGAATCTTGAGGCAACATAGGTGATTAGTCGGGGAAGTGTTGTTGGAGGTAAATTACTTTTTAGTGGGAAGCTTTAGCCTAACCTTTTTTTCCTTAGTGGTAAATTTTATTGCATGATTTGTTTTCCATTGTTCTAAGCCCCAGATTGTGTTCCATTTTGGAATAAAAGTTTGGGGTACTCAAATTGACCTGTTGACAGAGTTGTTTCAAGAAATTCCAGCATACGTCCCACAATTCCCATTTTGACTCCAAAATTTGTCTATTTCTATAGAAAGCCCTTTCTTTTGAGTATCTTTAGTGAGCCTATAGATGGAGCTCCCACAAACCCTTTTTTCCTACTTTCGTCAAGGAGGAAAGAATAATCTTTTAAGCGGAAAGAGACCTAAATTAACTCATACAAATAAATAGAGTCAACCCATGCGCTTTTCGTGGGGTGAGAAAAAAGCCTTTCCCTGGATCCTGGTATGAACTCAGAAAAAGCATTTACCCATTGCCTGCTTCATTTATAGAGCTTCCTCTTGTTCACAGCAAAGAGAGCGGATTCGTTCAAGAAAGCTAATCACATTACCCTTTCAAAGCCTTTACTTTATACTTTAATTTAATATTTAATCAACTAATTGATGTTATTAGGAACTTGTATAGTTCACACGCTTTGGCTCTACCCATGAACTATCCAGTAACAGGTCTTTTACAATCAGATCTACCTATACAGTAACGATATTTAATTATGAAAGTTTGTTGGGTAGCTGACCCTCTCAGTCCATTATTGTAACAACTCGGAAAGTTCTTAGGATAAACTAGAGCTTATTGAGAGGGTTGGAGTCAAGGAGGTAGACAAGGGCCAAGGGAGGGGACGTAGGTAGTACACCCTCCCCTAGACACTAACCTAGTGACCACGACCACCCCCACGACTCGTGGTGAGGACCACGGATCATGGTCTGATTTGTGGTAGCCTAGGTAGTGAGCTCCCTAAAACAGCCCAAAACAGAGGCTCCTTCACGAGCCACTTCACGGCTCGTGGTGAAGACCACGGCTTGTGGGAAGGCTCGTGATAAGAGTTGGGTGTGTGTGGGTGGCAAGCAAGTGGCCTAGCCACTGCCTCAAGGACCATCAGAGGGACCACGGCTCGTGGCTAGCTCCACGGCTCGTGGAGCCCCTCGTGGGATTGCCATGGGATTTTAGGCTAAAGGCACAAAGTACCAAGCCACTGCCTCAAAACCACGGATGGGACCACGGCTCGGGGGACCCATCGTGGTCCCTGGGCAGGTGACTTAAATGAGGGGCTATTTTGGGAAGTTCTTTTTAACCCCTATCAAAGTGAGGTCATTTTGTATTATTTTTATACGACTATATAAGTCATTTTAAGTCAAAATACACCCAATTACTTCATATTTTCCAAACACCCAAATATTTTCCCCAAACTTCAGCTTCTCTTAAAATTTCTCTCTCTAGAACTCAAGGAAGAAGAAGAATAGAATTGGAGCTAGGGCTTGAAGAAACGAGGTGTTTTCACTCAATTTCTTTGGAGAATCATAAATAAGGTATGGTAGTCCTTCATCCATGGATATTTTTCATCCATGGAGTCCCTCCAAACTCAATCTCAAAACTAGTGATTTCCCCAAAGTTAGGGTTTGACTTCAATCTTATGGGTTCTTTCTAAAAACATTTTTTATGATTGATTTATGATGGATTATGACTGAATTGATGATTTATTGTTGATTTAATATGAATTTTCCCCAAGAACCCATGAAACCCCATATTCTTCAATTATGAACTTGTGATGTGGGTTTGTTAATTATAGATGATTGTTATGAAATTATGCAAGTAGTGATTGGGTTACTTGAAATTATGATTATATCCATGTCTAATATAGTAATTCTAGATGTGTTGATTGAATATGATCTATAGTCCTTAAAGGGGTAAAGTATGAGAATTATGCTTGACTTTGAGAATTATGAATATGCTTAAGAACACTTTGAGAGTAAAGTGATTATGATTATGATCTAGTTGTTGTGTTGTTGGAGGTTATCCTCATGTACACATTTATGTATGAATATGATATGATGTGAAAGGTTTGTCACATGTAGTGATTCTAAGGTTGGAAGACTAGTCTCACCTAATGAATCTATGAGCTATAGTATGAATTATCTTGGATGGAGTGTCAACACATTCTTCCATGAATATGAACTTAAGTCAAGACTTAATATGTAATCTATAGGAATTAATGCCTAGCATTGAGTGGATTTGAATATGAGATGGAAGCTTATACGATAGTTGAGTCTGGCTTTCCAAAGTCTATCTCATGAGATGGAAACCTTCTACCTTAGTTGAGTGTGGGTTTCTAGTAGCATTATCCCTATCCCATAACTATGTGCCCATATAGGTCTTTCCTAATCTAAGAGTATGGTTTTACCTTAGGTAAGTAGAACAACCCCTTTTCGGTGTGGGGTAGACACCGGATTCCATGTTAGCTCACATGGTCTATGTCGGTTAAGGTTTATTCCCACTAGCACAATAATATGAACAAGAGTATGAAATATGGACTATGGTTACTTAAGGAGTTTTACTTAGTATGGGTGGGATTATGGGATCTAATTCATGCATTGCACAAGTAGGCTTTGAGGGTATCTATGGTATGTTCCTTTAATGATGTAATGATCTATGAGTTGACTATGCTTATGACTTATGTTTTTCCACTATCTTCAAAATGATGGTTTCACTTAGCAAATTGCATGCATTCAACTAAAATGTCCTTTTTAGCATGTTTTCAAGGTTTCATGCATGGCTATCATACTTAGTGCATTTTTGTACTAACCCATATTTTCCTACATTTTTCTCAAGTGTAGGGATCGGTTCTCAAGGTGGTCCCCATTGTGGCTAGAGCTTGGAATTGATCATTCTCCTTGCTAGTTGGTGAGTCCTCATGGTTCGAGGATGGATATTTTTATTTAGTAGTTTCATTCTTGTGTTTTCATTTTCGGTTTTGGTTGTAAGGGCTGTGACCTTATTTGATACTTCGATTGTAATAGATGGTTAATTGAGACAAGTCTAGACTTCCGCCTTCCTTTATGAAAAATTTTGGACTTAAATGCATTTTACTCTTTATTGTTCTTTACTTATGTTATGATATGCTAAGTGGCTTACATGGTTCATTTCGGGGTTCTATGTTCCTTGTTACACCTAGGGGGTACCCTTGGGTCGTGACAAACTTTATAATCAGAGCAAAAGATTTAGAATATTTCTAGGATGATGTCTCAATAAGCCACGTCTAGTAGAGTCTTGTTCATGGGTGTGAAGCGCGCCACACTTATGCATGAGAGGCTATAAGATGTTTAGGAAATTTCACTTCTTTCATTATTCTTAAGTCGTGCCTTAGAGTTTAACTCTATAAAGTCCCTCTCCTAACCTTTCTCTTGTGTCTTCAGGAAATGAATACACCAAGGGTGAATGCTAGAAGGATGGAAGAGGAGAATGTGAATCAAGAAGCTCCTCCCCAAGCTCCTCAAGCTCTGGTTGATCCTTCGGCTATGTCAAATAAGGAGGTTAGGTCGGATTTTCAAATGTTGACCTTAACTTTGGCGGCTCAAGCCAATAGAGATGTGGTAGCTCCGGTGAATCCTAATGTGAATTCGGCTGCTTCTAGGGTTAGGGATTTTGCTAGAATAAACCCTCCCGAGTTTCATGGCTCCAAAGTGGGAGAGGATCCTCAAGAATTTTTGGAAGAGGTCTACAAGATACTTGACATTATGGGGGTGACTTCGGTAGAGAAAGCGGAGCTAGCCGCTTACCAATTGAAGAGTGTTGCTCAAGTATGGTATGCTCAATGGAAGAACCATAGTCCGGTAGGAGCGGGCCCAGTTGAGTAGGAAACCTTCAAATCGGCTTTTCTTGGTAGATTCTTTCTCTAAGAATTGAGGGAAGCTAAGGTGGAGGAATTCATTAACCTTCGTCAAGGAGGTATGAGCGTGAAAGAGTATTCCCGAAAATTCACTCAATTGTCCAAGTATGCTCCATCTTTGGTGTCGGATTCTAGGGATGAGATGAGTAGGTTTATAACGGGTGTGTCCGACTTGGTTGAAGAAGAATGTCGTACGACAATGCTCCATGATAATATGGATATCTCAAGGCTTATGGTGTACGCTCAACAAATTAAGGAGTCTAAACTCAAGAAAAAGAATAGAGAGGCAAAAAGGGTAAGGACGGATGATGGGAACTTTTCCAAGGCTAAGTCTGATGGACAAGGTCGGCCAAGGTTCAAGCAAGGGTTCTACAACCAAGGCTCCTCTAGTGCTCCAAAGGCCAACAAAGATAAGGTTTCCAACCCTAAACCTCAAGGAGGTAATAGTGGTGGTTCTTATGTTTCTAGGCCTAATTGTGAAAATGTGGTAGAAAGCATGATGACAAGTGTCTTGTTGGTACCGATTGGTGTTTTAGTTATCGGAAGGTTGGCCACAAGATGAGAGATTGTCCTATGCTCAAGGCTAAGGGAACAGAAGATAAACAAGCTCCTCCAAGCGGTTCAAACTCCAATGCTCAAAAGCAAAACTGTTTTTATGCTCTTCAATCCCGAGGTGACCAAGAGAGCACCCCGGATGAGGTGACCGGTATGTTAAAAGCCTTTTCTGTTGATGTATATGCCTTGTTAGATCCCGGTGCCACTTTGTCCTTTGTGACACCTTTTGTGGCTATGAAGTTTGAAATACTCCCCGAAGTGTTAGTAGAACATTTTTCGGTCTCTACCCCGGTTGGTGACTCGGTAGTGGCTAAGAGGGTTTATAGAAGTTGTCATATTTCCTTGTCTCATAAAGTTACTTTGGTGGATTTGGTAGAGTTATACATGTTAGACTTCGATGTGATTTTGGGTATGGATTGGTTGCATACATGTTATGCCTCTATCGGTTGTAGGACTCGGGTGGTTAGGTTCCAATTTCCAAATGAGCCTATTTTAGAATGGAAAGGGGGAAACTCTATGCCTAGAGGACAATTTGTTTCTTACCTTAAAGCTAGGAAGATGATCTCCAAGGGGTGTATTTACCATCTAGTTAGGGTGAGGGATGTTGAATCTGAAACCCCATCTCTAGAGTCGGTTCCGGTAGTGAATGAGTTCCCGGAAGTTTTTCCCGATGATTTTCCCAGCATTCCTCCCAAGCGGGAAATAGATTTTGGTATTGACCTTCTTCCGGATACGCAACCTATCTCCATTCCTCCTTATAGAATGGCTCCGGAGGAGTTAAAGGAGTTGAAAGAGAAACTAAAGGATTTGCTAGACCAGGGTTTTATTCAACCGAGTATCTCTCCTTGGGGTGCTCCGGTGTTGTTTGTTAAGAAGAAGGATGGGTCTCTCAGAATGTGCATTGATTATCGTCAATTGAATAAAGTGACCATTAAGAATAAGTACCCCCTTCCAAGAATTGATGACTTGTTTGACCAACTTCAAGGGGCTAGTTATTTCTCCAAGATTGATCTTCGTTCGGGTTATCACCAATTGAGGGTGAGAGGGGTTTATATTCCCAAGATGGCTTTCAAAATAAGATATGGTCACTATGAATTTCTAGTAATGTCCTTTGGTTTGACTAACGCTCCGGCGGCGTTCATGGACTTAATGAATAGAGTATTCCGACAATATCTTGACATGTTTGTGATCGTGTTTATTGATGATATTTTGATCTATTCAAGGAGTGAGGATGAGCATGTTGACCATTTGAGGGTTGTATTGCAAGTTCTTAAAGACCATCAACTTTTCATAAAGTTTAGCAAGTGTGAATTTTGGTTAAGGTCCGTAGCATTCCTTGGTCATATTGTGTCAAGCAAGGGTATTGAGGTAGATCCTAAGAAGACGGATGTGGTCAAGAGTTGGCCTAGACCTCTAACTCCTTCCGAAATTAGAAGCTTTTTGGGTTTGGCCGGTGATTATAGGAGGTTTGTTGAGGGCTTTTCCTCCGTTGCTTCTCCGTTGATGGCTTTGACTCAAAAGAAAGCTAAGTTTGTATAGTCAGAAGCCTGTGAGAAGAGTTTCCAATAGTTGAAAGATAGACTTACTTCCGCTCCGGTGTTGACCTTACCGGAGGGTACGGATGGTTTCGTAGTGTATTGTGATGCCTCTAGAGTAGGGTTGGGATGTGTACTTATGCAACATGGTAAGGTGATTGCCTATGTTTCAAGGCAACTTAAAGTCCATGAGAAGAATTATCCGACCCATGACCTTGAATTAGCGGCGGTTGTGTTTGCCTTAAAAATATGGACGCATTATATATATGGAGTGCCTATTGATGTGTTTACCGATCACAAGAGCTTACAATATGTGTTTAGTCAAAAGGACTTGAATCTCCGACAAACAAGGTGGTTAGAACTCTTGAAGGATTATGACATGAGTGTCCTTTACCACCCCGGCAAAGCTAATTTGGTAGCGGATGCTCTTAGTAGATTGTCCATGGGTAGTGTGGATCATATAGAGGATGAAAAGAAAGAATTGGTTCATGATGTGCATAGGTTGGCTTGGTTAGGGTTTCAACTAGTGGATTCCACCAAGGGAGGTGTCATGGTCCATAATGGTTCCAAATCGTCCTTTGTGATGGATGTGAAGTCTAAGCAAGACCTTGATCCTATATTAGTTGAGTTGAAAGAGTCGGTACTCAAAAAGTCCATTGAGGCTTTCTCCCAAGGGGGAGATGGGTGCTTAGGTACCAAGGTCGGTTATGTGTTCCAGATGTTGATGGTTTGAGGGAGAAAATTCTAGAAGAAGGTCATAGTACTCGGTATTCTATTCATTCGGGAGCCACCAAGATTTACCGTGACCTACGAGAAGTCTATTGGTGGAATGACATGAAGAGAGATATTGCGGGCTTTGTAGCCAAATGTCTGAATTTTCAACAAGTTAAGGTTGAGAACCAAAGGCCGGGAGGCTCATTACAAGATATACCAATTCCGACTTGGAAGTGGGAAGAGGGGAATATGGATTTTATTATGGGTTTTCCTCGCACCCGAAGGCAACATGATTCTATTTGGGTCATTAGAGATCGGATGACAAAATCAGCCCACTTTATTCCCGTCAAGGTTTATTTTTCGGTGGAAGACTATGCCAAGTTGTATACAAGAGAGATAGTAAAGTTGCATGAGGTTCCTTTGTCTATTATTTCGGATCGGGGTACTCAATTTACTTCACACTTTTGGAAGTCATTCCAAAGAGGGCTTGGTACTAAGGGTAAGCTTAGCACGGCTATTCATCCCCAAACCGATGGTCAAGCGGAGCGTACCATCCAAACATTAGAAGATATGTTGAGAGTATGTGTTATAGACTTCAAGGGTAATTGGGATGACCACTTGCCATTAATAGAGTTTGCCTACAACAATAGTTATCACTCAAGTATTGCTATGGCTCCTTTTGAAGCCTTGGATGGTAGGAGATGTAGGTCTCCAGTTGTTTGGTTTGAGGTAGGAGAAATTGCTCTTATTGGTCCCGAACTAGTTTATGAGGCCATTGAGAAAGTCCGACTCATTAGAGAGAGGTTGAGAACGGGCCAAAGTCGGCAAAAGTCTTATGCCGATGTTAGAAGAAGGGATCTAGAATTTGAGGTTAACCTATGAAAGGTGTGATAAGGTTTGGCAAGAAGGGAAAACTTAGTCCCCAGTATGAGGGCCCATATCAAATTTTGAAGCGTATTGAGAAAGTTGCCTATGAGTTGGATTTTCCAAATGAGTTGCCTCCAGTTCATCCGGTATTTCATGTTTCTATGCTCAAGAAGTGTATTGTTGATCCGACATCCATTATCCCGTTAGAAGGTTTGGGGGTTGACGAGAGAGTCTTTCATATGAGGAAGTTTCGGTAGAAATCCTAGACCGGCAAGTCAAGAGGTTGAGAAATAAGGAAATAGCTTCCGTGAAGGTTTTATGGAGAAATCATCTAGTTGAGTGTGCTACTTGGGAGACCGAGGCCGATATGAAGTCCCGATACCCTCATCTCTTTCCTTCTACTCCTATTCAATCTTGAGGTAAGTAGTTCCTCTTGAGTTTTAGTGTTTGGGAGTCATGTATGTTATATGTGCTTCTCCATGATTTCCTTATGTTATGCATGTTATTGATGAAATTCATGTTTAGTAAGAAAATGAGTTTTCATGATTTATGTGTCTCTGATGTTGTTGTGCATTTAGTATGAGCTGCATATTTGACTTCATGAGATGAGTTGATGAACATGCTTGAGTATGCTTTGAGAGTAATTGCATATTGGCTCCTTGATGATGTGTTGGGCTTGTTTTAGTTGGAGATGGTAGTTTCTCCTATGATTATGAGAAATATTGAGTTTTGTGCATAATGGGTTGTTAGATGTAGTTCCTACTCCCTTGTGATGCATTGATTATGATTGAGATGGAGTTGAAGTTTCCTCCTTAAAATTGTGCATTATTTTGATGTGGCATGCATAATGGGCTGCTAGTCTTGAGTCTTTACTTCCGTAGGGTGTCTATATCATCATTCGAGGACGAATGTTCCCAAGGGGGAAATATTGTAATACCGCGGAAAGTTCTTAGGCTAAACTAGAGCTTACTGAGAGGGTTGGAGTCAAGGAGATGGACAAGGGCCAAGGGAGGGGACCTAGGCAGTCCACCCTCCCCTAGACACTGCCCTAGTGACCACGACCACCCCCACGACTCATGGTGGGGACCACGGATCGTGGTGTGGTCCGTGGTAGCCTAGGCAGTGAGCTCTCTAAAACTGCCCAAAATAAGCTCTCCTTCACGAGCCACTTCACGGCTCGTGGTGAAGCCACGGCTTGTGGGAAGGCTCGTGGAGAAGAGTTGGGTGTGTGTGGGTGGCAAGCAAGTGGCCTATCCACTGCCTCAAGGTCCACGAGAGGGACCACGGCTCGTGGTTAGCTCCACGGCTCATGGAGCCCCTCATGGGATTGCCTTGGGATTTTGGGCTAAAGGCACAAAGTGCCAAGCCACTGCCTCAAGACCACGGATGGGACCACGGCTCGTGGTCATGACCACGGCTTGTGGGGTCCCTCGTCGTCCCTGGACAAGTGACTTAAATGAGGGGGTATTTTTGGAAGTTCCTTTTAAGCCCTATCAAAGTGAGGTCGTTTTGTATTATTTTTATACAATTATATAAGTCATTTTAAGTCAAATTACACCCAATTACTTTATATTTTCCAAACACCCAAATATTTTCCCCAAAGTTCTTCTTTTCTCAAAATTTCTCTCCCTAGAACTCAAGGAAGAAGAAGAGTAGAATTGGAGCTAGGGCCTGAAGAAACAAGGTATTTTCACTCAATTTCTTTGGAGAATCATAACTAAGGTATGGTAGTCCTTCATCTATGGATAGTTTTCATCTCTGGAGTCCCTCCAAACTCAATCTCAAAACTAGTGATTCCCCCAAAGTTAGGGTTTGACTTCAATCTTATGGGTTTTTTCTAAAAACGTTTTTGATGATTGATTTATGATGGATTATGATTGAATTATTTATTTATTATTGATTTATGATGGATTATGATTGAATTGATGATTTATTGTTGATTTATGATGAATTTCCCCCAAGAACCCATGAAACCCCATATTCTTCCATTATGAACTTGTGATGTGGGTTTGTTGATTATAGTAGATTGTTATGAAGTTATGCAAGTAGTGATTGGGTTACTTAAAATTATAATTATATCCATGTCTAATGTAGTAATGCTAGATTTGTTGATTGAATATGATCTATGGTCCTTAAAGGGGCAAAGTATGAGAATTATGCATGACTTGGAGAATTATGAATATGCTTAAGAACACTTTGAGAGTAAAGTGATTATGATTATGATCTAGTTGTTGTGTGGTTGGAGGTTATCCTCATGTAGCAATTCTAAGGTTGGAAGACTAGTCTCACCTAATGAATCTAATCTTGGATGGAGTGTCAAGACATTCTTCCATGAATATGAACTTAAGTCAAGACTTAATATGTAATCTATGGGAATTAATGCCTAGCACCGAGTGGATTTGAATATGAGATGGAAGCTTATACGATAGTTGAGTCCGGCTTTCCAAAGTATATTTCATGAGATGGAAACCTTCTACCTTAGTTGAGTCTGGGTTTCTAGTTGCAATTTCCCTATCCCGTAACTATGTTCCCTCATAGGTATTTAGCTAGTGGATCCACCTAAGCTAAGAGTATGGTTCTACCTTAGGCAATTAGAACAACCCTTTTTCGGTATGCGGTAGACACCGGATTCCATGTTAGCTCACATGGTCTATGTCGGTTAAGGCTTATTCCTACTAACAAAATTATATGAACAAGAGTATGAAATATGGACTATGGTTACTTAAGGAGTTTTACTTAGTATGGGTGGGATTATGGGATCTCATTCATGCATTGCACAAGTAGGCTTTGAGGGTATCTATGGTATGTTCCTTTTATGATGTAATGATCTATGAGTTGACTATGCTTATGACTTATGTTTTTCCACTATCTTCAAAATGATGCTTTCACTTAGCAAATTGCCTGCATTCAATTAAAATGTCCTTTTTAGCATGTTTTCAAGGTTTTCATGCATGGCTATCATACTTAGTTCATTTTTATACTAACCCATATTTTCCTACATTTTTCCCAAGTGTAGGGTCCGGTTCTCAAGGTGGTCCGCATTGTTGCTAGAGCTTGGAATTGATCTTTCTCCTTGCTAATTGGTGAGTCCTCATGGTTCGAGGTCAGATATTGTCATTTAGTAGTTTAATTCTTGTATTTTCACTTTCAGATTAGGTTGTAAGGGATGTGACCCTATTTGATATTTCGATTGTAATAGATGGTTAATTGAGACAAGTCTAGACTTCCGCTTTCCTTTATGAAAATTTTTGGACTTAAATGCGTTTTACTCTTTATTGTTCTTTACTTATGTTATGATATGCTAACTGGCTTACATGGTTCCTTTCGGGGTTCAATGTGCCTTGTTACACTTAGGGTGTACCCTTGGGTCGTGACAGTTCTTGCCACCAAAGGAAGCGAGTGGAATATAAGACAGCGAGTAAGGGAGTGAGTCTGTCCAAATAAGCTCTTAAGAAGCAGAATTTCACTCGATAAAAAGGGTTTGGACTGAAACCATTCTCAAACGGAATCACCCATTGATTTTGCACCTTCTAACATCTCGAGTTTCAAATTCTTCTCACGATTTTTCCAACACGATTTTCTCTTCGTGAACACTCGCCTCGTCGATTCATAGAAAAGAGTCCCAACAAGTTTCCTTGCAAGTAGATGGGTCATCCAATAGCTCTCCTGCATCTGAGGCTAATTTTATAACTTATTCTGGTTTTCATGCAGAAAGACCAACTTTTGACAATAAATCTAATGAATACTTGCACTGGGGTGGTTTTTTGATGGTTTTTCCGCTTCTCACAGCTGCTCTTTCCACACCTACGGATATTTGGTGTAAAATTGTCGCCCTTTTCCATATTTCTTTGATAATAGAGTTGGCTATCTTTGTGGCATTGATTGTACAAGTTCGTGAAGAGGGTTGGATGAGTGGAATGAGGGAAAGCGGCTTGATCGACAAAAAAGAAGAGTAGCCTCCCTAGAACCTAGCAAAGTCATTATCAATGAATTCCCGAGCAATTCTCAACCAATATATGTGATTCATTCCCGTAAATATTATAACACACATTGATCCTGCCTTCCCTTCCGGGAGGAATTCTATCATCCATGGTGAAGATATCGTATAATAAGAAAAGGCTTACTTTTCAGAGTGATCTTTCTCAATTTCGGAACGGACCATTCCCACTTCAAAGTCAAAGATTAGGAAGATTCTCCTTATTTTTGATGTTATGGCCTCCTATAAAACTAGAAACGAATTGGCTTAGCCTCGAAACTACCGGCGGAGGAGAAAGTTGTCCGCAATTTACTGCCTATTTTGAGATTATAACTGTAATAAAAATATCAGATGGGAGAAGGAGAACCAGTTCGACAATAAGACCTGTGAAGGGAGATCACATGGTGGATCTGCGAAGAACAATCAAAGGAGTTTTCACTTCCTCAATTAAGGGCATTCTAGTTCGACATGCTACCTTCTCGAGAAAAAAAACCTAGATGAAATAGTAGGTATAAAGTAAATTGCCCAATGTTTCCAAATTAGTCCAACTTCGTACCTTTCCGGCATAAACCGTATATCTCAGAGAGATCATATTTCCTTGGGTTGGTACTAATGGAATGCTTTAATTATCTAAAATAAAGAACATCTCCCACTAAAAGATAAGTCCAATAATACCACTCACTGGTAAATAGTCGGCTTATTTATAACAGGCAAATGACATCTCTTTCCTGGTGAATCAACATGTTCTAACAAGTATTGTTTGGTGTGAATATGTATTTCATATTTCTTACAAGTCAATCGGGGATAAAAAAGGTCCAACAACGTGCGATATGTGAATTTGATTCACCCTTAGTAATGAGACGATTGGTCCTCTCATACTAGTGAATTGGGTCACATACATTGGAGCAAGAGAGTACTGGCTCGCCGCTGTGGATGTAGGTGTTCCCATGAAACGAACCGGTGCAACATTATGCTACGGAAAAAAAAAGAGTGAGGTAGTGGACAACTAAGAAAGATTATCTTTTCAAGGCTATAAGTGCTATAATGGAAAGTAGGTAGAAGAAGGAGACAAGAACTATCTTGCTATACCTGAATCGGTTTGACTCAATGCTTGCACTTGGATCTTTCTCCCCAGCTTGTTTTGATGATTCTAGTCAAGCCCGCATCTACCGACCGTTCCGACGTGCCCTTGACCCTTTTTGATTAAGACAACAAAACCTTTCTCTAAAGTGGAGCCTGGTTTAAGCTGCCAAACAAGTGATGGTTGAATGAAATAAAAACCACTAGTAGGGATATGGATGGATTCTCGCTCAGTAAAGAGAGTTGTAGGATTCGTAAAACAGGAGAAGAGCATCTCAAAGCTTGGGGCAAAGGATATTGCGTTTTGACTTTGTCTCCCGGTGGACGGAGAGATTCCAAAGAGACTCTGAAGAGTTGAAGCCGCCTCTATGTGCCAACATCGGGGAACTTAAGGCGCACTCTTCTAAAAGGAATGTCATGATACAAAGTGGGCTGGTCATTCGGGACCTTTGAAGGCTAGCTCCTGCTTCGGAGCTTCATCCCTACATCTCACATATTGGAAAAGGAAAACCTATCTTTCTTTCTATTTCAAAGTGGTTCAGATCAGTGCTTACTTAGACTTTCCCCCCTTTTTTTAAGCAAGGGGGAAGTCGTGCAAGCAAGCGAAGGTTTTTCAGTGGGAGCCTGAAGTTGAGACCTGGGAGAGAAGACTAGACTGAAGTAAGGCCTAACTTGAAACTATGTAGCATATTTTGAGTAATCATAAAATATCACTATATATTGATCTTGCCAAAAATCACTAGTGGAATAACAAGTACAAGTAATGGTACATGCAACATATTCTTCTTTTTTCTTTCTATTTGTGACCATTCCCACTTCAAAGTCCAATATTAGGAAGATTCTCCTGATTTTTTATGTTAATGCCTCCTACAAAACTAGAAACGAATTTGCTTATCTCTCGAAACTACCGGCGAAGGAGAAAGTTAAAGATTCTAGCTTCTTTTTTTTAGAGAGGAATGATTCCCTCATCTGAGAACCGCCATTCATGTATTATTCCTCCCACTAAAAAGAGCGATTGAGAATATCGAGAACCTAAACAAAATGTAGAAGTGAGCGTACCCTAAGGCTCTTCTCTCTCTCCATTTTTCAGCCAACACCATCAACCCCATTTTTCACTGGGATTGAACAGCACTCATGCCTCTCCCGCATCAAGTTGACCCCCCCCCCCCCACGAGGGTTGTACTCTATATCTAATGCTATACTCCATTCTTCCTCCCGGCTTCCTTTCTATTCTCACTCTCATCCAACTGATGAATGCAATTGGAGTAGAATCGCTTTCCCTTACAAGGCTTAGGAATCCATAATTCTTTAAGAAAACGAGATTATCCCGGATCATAAAAAAGATTCTTATCGAGAGATAGATTACAGCAAAAATGACTCATGAGGATAGCTAGAAGCAAGGAACATTCTTTTGTGGCAATCGCTACAAGAAACCTACTTCATACCCTTTTCATCATACTTCCTCTTCTTCTTCTCTTCTTTCTCTCCCTGCCGAGCTTGTTGGAGTTCCATTGCAATGATCTAGTGCAATTTCCTTTTCCTCGGGAGCCAGTCCCACTAGTGCTGGTATCAATAGGAAGATCTCACTTCTGTTTACCCAGATGCCTCTTTCTTATCGAAGACTCTAGCAGCTGGAACTAATCGGTAGCGACTCTAACCACTGCAACCTACGCACTCAGGCCTTGGAGCTGATCTGTCAGTCCACCATTACCACAAACCTCTACTTTGAAGTGAAGCGACTTCATTCATTCTCGAGTCGATAATTGCCAGAGGATGGAACCCAGTAATGGCACATCAGCTTAGTGATTCATTACTAAGCATTCTTTCCTGGACTTCACAAGTAACAAGGTATCCCCATATGGAGTCCGCCCAAGGGAGAAATCCAATCCAATGGGTCACTGGGACTGGGCTTGACATCAAAGATAGAGAAAAGCGTATAAGCACAAAAAGGAAAATTTACTGGGAAAAAAATCCCAAGGCTTGGGCTTTGACTCTGAATCAATCAATCGAATGGGAAAACATCTTTCCTCTTCCTCTTTCTCTCCACTCCTGCTCTTTCTTACCCTACCTTTGGATACGAATTTTGTTCGTACACAATCAATGGAGGCCTTCCCGACATATGTTGCAACGTCTCCAATAGCATGCTCTTACTTCATCTTTTCCTTAATAAGTCATCAAATTTGGTGATTTTTGATCCCCATTTGCTATGGGGAACAAAGGACGAAATACAATTGATTCCTGTATTTAAGTGGTTCTTGCTTCTCCCTTATTGTTGATTAAAGGAGCTATTTCATCCCTTCGAGCCTCTTGCAGTGACAGAGGTAGGCCTAAGGGTTGCAAGCCCATCCAATTCAATTACACCAAAAGAGAAACCTATGTCAATTAAGAATCGAAAGTTATCGTTCGTTAGAAAAGGCCCACGTGTTGGGCGGCCAAGGGTCATAACACACTCTTCGCACAACAAATCCACTTTAAAGTTGACTGATTCTCTCGGCCAGTCGTGGGAATGTGTATGAGATACCATAAGGGCCCAATATATCAGGGAAAGAAGAGGAAATCAAATTATATATGATGATCTTGAGTCGAATTACAAAAAGGGCTATGATTAGCCCTTTTAGAGTCACTTTAACGGTTATGATGAGCTTTTTTCTCCCACACCTATTTCTAAGATCAAATTCTAGTTTTTTCTTAGGTAGTGGAAACGCCCTACCATCTGAAGTTTTACCCTTCAGGTAAGAAATTAATTGATTTTGGTGTCTAAACTACTGTATTAACAATGTGATTATATTTTTGATAGTGTTGAAATGTTCTGAGGTTCTACGGAAAGGGAAAACTCTAAAAAGGTGATTTGGAGCTCGCTCGATTGACCTAAATGTATGCTATGACTTTCCTTCCTCTAGATTGAGCTTTAATATGTAAATTCATGTTAATTTAGTGAATTGGGGTTGGGTACCTAGTTGATCATGCTATATTATTATGAAACCATGTTTTAGTCTTGTTTTAGTAATTTCAGGGTTAATAACAAGCTAGTTGGGTTATGTTATCATCCTTATCTTATGGTTAGACTTGTTTTTTTGTTTGTTGTTGTTATTGTTGTTTTATGTTTGAGCATATTTGGCCCTACTCTAGGTTTAAACTAGTGTTTTCCATCGACTCGCAATATTTAAAGCCTTTAGGCCTTGTTTTTACTTTGACATAGATCTACTTTGCTTATAACCTTGTAGACTAGTGTAGCATACTTCAGTATTATAGAATGAGCCTTAGTTTAGGTGTTGACCTAGAATTAACGACCTTTTATCAATTCTCCCTCTTTCTACGGCCCTGAGTGTGATATTTAAGGTTTTGGGCTTTACTGAGGGACTTGAGATTTGATTGGTTTTAGTTTGGAGTGTTGTACTGATTACTTCGGAGTGGACGTCATTCCATGGTGGTATTCATGATGGTTGATATGAGATCCTTCACCGGTTTGACACCTTCAAGATTTTACTCTTTGGCTGTGATTAGAGGTTTGGTCTTATCCTCTTCTACGTCTATATACCCTGGGAGTGAGAGGTCCATGATATGTACTCTTTAGCTCAGCCCCTTTCTCACATATTAAAGGTTTGGTCTTATCCTCTTCAGATTCAACACCCCTGGGATTATACTCTTTAGTTGGGCGGCACTTATTAGTTATTTGTGGTTAAAGGCATAGCTTACGCTTGTTGGATCTGTATTCAACGTACTTTATTCTTAGTATTCTTAGTTATTTTATGTACCTATCGAGCTTATGGGGGTCCGTCCGGGTCTTACCTAAACTTGTGCATGAGTGTAGCTTCTAGGCTCTTGGAAATCCAGTTAGGTTTAGTTTAGTATACTTAGTTCTTTATATTCTTGTACGCTCATCTGCTTTTCTTTTATCCCGTTTTGACATGTTTGTGTCTAATTTCTATATTTTTATATTTTCTTTACTTTTCTTGATCTGTTGGTCTATGATGCCTATTGAGTACGTGTTGTTTTGGTACTCATGCTACACTCTTCATCTATTTCGTGATGTAGGTCCAAGCACAAGTTATTAGTGGTTATCATTGAAGCTTGTTGCAGCTTTTGATCAGAGGCGAGGGTGAGCAGTTGCCATCCTTGACTTACATGTCTCCTTCTATATTTTGTATATCTAGTCTTTTCAATTTTGAGACAAGCTTTGTATTTCCAGTTTTGGGACTTGTACTAGTTTGTTTAGATAACTCTGTACTTGTGACTTCCAGGTTCTAGGAGAGATCTATTTTATATGTTTTTTGTTTGCTTCCACCTATTTTTGTAGTTTTTTTGTTTATTTACTACTTCAGCAATGTTCTACCCTTATATCCATTACTTGTTTTTTGGGGTTACGGGTTGTCTTACCGATTGGTGGATTATAGTAGCTGTCATCAAGACTAGAAAAATGGGGTCGTTACATAATATTATAAAAATTCCATTTCCCCCAAGAGAAAGCCTAGGACAGCTTTGCAGATGACCCTTAATTATTCATAAAAGATAGAAGTTGAGATCGTAATCAATATTTGCATCATCAAATTGCTTCAATGCCATAGCAACGAGAAATGCAGATTCAATGCAAAAGCTTTATGGTTCAATGCAAGGAAATATTTTTCTTTGATACTAATATTTTTTCTATAAGTAATGCAGAGGCTAATTTAGTTTATCCTTTAACGATAAAACCACAAAGGTCAACATTAACCAAAGAATTATCAAGTTTCTGATTGTGCAAAATCAATAATTTTTTTAGTTCTCTATTTTCTTGTATGAAGTATGCTAAGTGGCTTGTGTAGGGCCTCTCGGGGTCTTATACGGCATGTCAGGTCAACGGTGTACTTTTAGTCGTGACCCACGACATGCTATCAAACATCATATCAAATTCAATAGTAAAATTTGTAGACACATACGAGGAAGTAGACCCCGGATCAAACAATACATATGCAAGTCGTTGGCAAACTGGGATGATAATTGTGATCACCAGATCAATCGTCTTGGCCTCTAACCTACCTGGAAAAGCATAAATGTATCCTTCTCGACCACCTCTAGTCTAAGTGATACCCCGACCTCCGCTCTAATGAGTTGTAGAACCCCTACCATAAGTCATGTCGCCTCTACTAGACTGACCCCTGACTCAGGCTTTTGCTGGAGGCACTAAATCTCTAGCAAGAGTGGCTGAATAAGTACGCTGGGTCTTGAGTGAGTCTGTAAAGGAAATTGTCGAATCATATGACTTGGATCCCTACATTAAAGAAAGACCTCGATGTGGATAACTGCTTCTATGAACCAGATGAGCTATCATGGCCACCAGGGCAAGAACCATAGGATCCTCTGAATGTTTGCCGACTCTCTATTATTGGCATAGATGCATGAACAAACCTACTATGCTGAAAGAAGCTACCACCTATGTGTGAACCTCTCGATCTTGATGAGGCACCAGAAAACTAACCTGACAAACAGGCATTCTTGGAATCCCCAAACTTCTCTCTAACCAACAACTCCGCCTCCTTGGCGGTACCCATGATGGACTGGAAGGAAGCCCCTCTTTGGCTTCTCTGAAAACATAAGATCTGATGGACAAATTCAACCCTCTCATGAATCTGCAGTCTTTTTCTACCTCATCTTGAACAATAGTCATAATATGTCTGGATAGCTCGCAAAAACGGGCCTCATACTCTATGAGAGACAAGTTACCCTGTCTCAGGTCCTCAAATTTAAAATGAATCTCCTCCCTCACACTCTTAGGGATAAGTGGTCCTGGAAAGCACTAGAGAACATATCCCGCTCTGCCAGAGGAGACCCCACTGGTCTAGACCTCATACTAGTCCTCCACCACTCTCTAGCTGGTCCACAGAGTTGAAGTGCAATAAAACAAACACCACGTGCATCAACCATACCCACTGCCTCTATCATTTCATGGCACAAAGTCCAGAACTCGTGAGCATCCTCACTCTTACCTCCTTGTAACTGGTAGTTTCATCTTCTCAAACCAATCAAAATATTGTTGATCATCTATCGTCAGAATAACCCGTGGAGAAATATGTACACCAACAACCGGTGCATGAAAAATTAGTGGTTGACCCACCTGATCATGAATACCTAGAGCATTCTATTGACCTAGGGTCTGTGCCCCTACTCTCGTCTAAGAACCCTGTGGTGTCCCTGTTGCACCACCCTGAGAGAAGTTCTCCAACACACCCATCATCCTCAACAAAGCATCCTAAACTAAAAGAGTTGTAAACTCATGATTAACCTGGTCCTCAACATCCTCAACCTATGGCTCAGGAGATATCTCTCTAGCTCGGCCTCTAGTTGTTTCTGCTCCACAGGCACGACCTATAGCTGGTGCTACTCTATAAGCATAGCTTCTAGCATGGGCCCTACCACTAGAAACAAAAGTTCTAGTCCTCAATATTTTCCAAAATAAGATGCGGAAACTCAACACTGGTAAAGATAACCACCCACGATATGAAGGAATGAATAAAAGCATGTTTCCTAATAGTCTTCATAGCCTCTCAAAAATAAGTGCAGACAGTTTTCGTACAGATCCTTGAGACTCTACTTAGACTTGGCTTGTACACACGTAAGAAATATGAACCTGGCTTTCATACCATTTTTCATGACCCAAAAATGGATATGATGGCACTTATCTATTCCTACCAAGGCAAGTCATCCTCAACCCATCAACACGAAACAAATATGGAAAGTAAATAAAGAATAACATCAGAGCGGAAAACTTATTCATTCTAAAACATAAGCCCAAAACCTAGGTATCACATGTACAAGCCACTCATGTATAAAGTGTAGAATTTGAAAGGTAATTACAGGTCTCAATGTCTTTTGTTTCTCAAGTATAACAAAACTTAAACATAAAGGAAGAAGAGGGCATGTCGGGATGATAAGCAGTTCCGTCTCAATTCATTTTACAAGCCTTGGAAACCAGACGAAGAGCAACCAAACAATATCGTACTCGAAACCTACACAAGTGTATAAGAAATGAGTAAGTACCATAAAACACAATACTCAACAACCAACCTAATAAACAAAGCAAAACTATCTAGAATACGAGTACTCCTATCATCCCAATTGAACCTCTTCAAACTACAACATGCTTAGAAATTAGCCCAACCTAACAGTTCAGAATACATAGTTCACAAGTTCTCATAATCGTAGTCCAATAGTCAAAATACAACAACAATCAAATATAAAGTATGATAATTACAAGTGTCAATGAAATCAATCACATCTATCAAGTTCATCAAGGCACAATAATCAAGTAGACCGAACACAGGTTCCAATATTTATCCTACACAATATCACTCAGAATTCATGGGAACCACCCATAGTTCATCAAATCACTGGTATTGACCTAAACATCAGTAACACTCACTAGTAATGACCTCAACATCAATAACACTCACTAGAAATTACCTCAACATCAATTACATTTTTTGGAAATGACCTCGGACATCAATAACCATCACATGTCCCATCTTAGTGCATATAAATCAATGCAAATAAATAATTTCATACCACAAGTAAGAGAAGATAACTCAAGAACTTCAAGTCCACAATAATGCCATCAAAACGTTTCATCAATCAACACATTAGGGTCCACAATGACGTAATTCACAAAGTATTATGATCAACATGATGCATTTTCATTGATCCCCCTTTTAATTCATTAGCATCATTCAAGTGCAATAATGGAACCCATAACCTCATTCCCATTACTCCTCAACACACACACAAATAAGGGAAATACAAGATTCTACACGTTTTATAAGGTTTAGAACGTCACTTGACTCAATTTTAATCAAAAGTCAATCAAAGACTTGAGCCTTCCCTTTCCTAACAATGTTCAAAGTCATACAATCTAATTCAATCAAGTAACCACAATAAGATTCTAGAAATAACAACACCCTAACTAAACACTTTGAAAAATGGGTCAAAACAACTCAAAAACCAAAATCCAAAAATGAGGTATGAATTCGAAAACCTTAGTTAAAAATATTAACCAAGGCATTTGGAACTCATTGAACTAGTTCACAATCAGAATTTTAGAAAGATCTTGGGTTCTTGAAGATTCAAACTACTAATCCAAAAACCCTAATTAGAACACTTAAATTCATTAATAATAATGGGAAAACATGCATGTAATGTTCATTGCAATGCTCATATCAAAACGCAGCTAGTCAACAAAAGATTCAAAGAGATCGCTAAAAGGTGTAACCACATCGATTTAATTCTCGCAACACCAACACAATGCATCATGCTCATCATGAGTATTATTCAAGACATTGATATTGAACATAATCAATCCTCAAATAATTATCAATGAAAATTTCAAGCATTTCACGATTGAAACTCATGGGGGGAAATTACAACATCAAGAAAGAGTGAAAAAGAAATAGAGAAGCAAACTTTAACAAAACAAAAAACACGCTAATACATAAACAAAAAGTACTACTACAACTACTTAAAACTCAAAATAACAAAACACAATATAAAGGGGAATATTGGCACAAAGGCCCTAACCCCACTAAAAATAAAATGTAGTGTCCTCTATGCAAATCAAATAAAAGTTCTGGGAGGCTGATATAAAGGGTCCACCTAACAGGCTATGCATGTGGAGCACTCACGTTTGGAGTCTTGGGTGGTGAATTCTCATGAGGGGCATTAGTTCCTAGCGATGCAGGAGGTATGGTATAGTCTAGAGTGACTCTACTATACCCAACCTCTGAAGTCTCTCAAATAGATCTCTCCAAGGTTGCCTGTAGAATGACTTCCTTGATCTCCTACAGCTCAGTCGGTGTCTCAAAAGTATCATGATCTTCACCCCATATCTCCTCCTCATCATTCTCCTCGGCCCTCTCACTGTCTTCGTCAGCTACAGACTCAACATGAACAACAATATCAAGCTGCTCACTAGAAGAAGGTGCAATACTTAGTGTCTCGGGCATGGGAGCAGGTGCATCTTCAAGGGGAACCTCGCCCTAAAGCATAGATATGTCAATCGACTGGTACTGAACCACCTCCGCTCGCAGGGTAGCAATCTCAGCAATCATGGTGTCTAGTGCACCGAGCTACCCTCCGTCTTCTCCTGAGCCTCTAGCCTAGCTATGAGATTATCCAGCATCATACAATGACTCTCAATGGTCTTCTCACACTTGACCACCCACTTTTTCAAAGGAGCCATGGCCTTCTTGATGGCCTGGTCAATGAGCTTGGGCATGCCCTTCTCAACCCGAGAAGCTCTGACATCTGTTGAATGGGAAAGGCTGCCCATCTGGTAGATCATGGCTTGGGTCAAATGATACAGGCAATAGGAGAGGTGGGAGGGCTAACAGTAGTCGCAACAGCAGTAATATGAGGCACCGATACACAAACAAAAGGTTCAGCAGTAGAAGAAGGTGTAGAAATACCTTTCTGCTCCACAGAAGGAGTAGGTGTGCTAGCCTCACTTGCCAAGGTAGTGGGGTCAACTACGAGCATAGATTCTTGTGTTGGCGGCTTCCTACGAGCCGCGTCGTTGCGCAAACACTCCCTGTCAATCCTCTTAATGTCACCTGAGGAGATTGGTGTGATCCTCACATCTGTCTTCCTATGAAAGAGAACTCTCGCTCTATTGCACAATTGAGTAATGAGCACTGGGAAGGGAAAAGAAGTTTGATCTTGTCTAGTCCGGAGTAATATCTCTTCCATAATTATGTTGCAGACATTGATTTGTTCTTTCTTAATAATAGATCCCACTAGAGCTCTCTTCGTATGCCGGAGTATTAATTCATTTTGGGATGGCATCACATTGCTGCTGATAAACCTGAACCAGTATCTCGCCATGATGTTCAGGTCCTTCTTCTCAACTTAGCACCTTCGGCCATCCATGCAAGAGAAGACGCATTATATATAACAGGGGCCAACCACCCCTTTAGTTAATCTAGAGTTTTGGTCATCCGGGTCTCGTATTCATCAGCATTATTATCTGACGTGCATAGTACTGCGTTAATTTCATTGGCATGACACTGAAAATTTTTACCCGTCACTTCAACTTCATCCACTGTTTTCTAGATAGTCCCTTTTCTCATCATCGGTAACGCCTTGGCATAGGCGTCATAAAGCTCACGTACTCAGTTTGGCACATAGGGTTGCCTGACATTCGTAAGCTACTCTAGCTTGTGGAATTTAATAGCCACTCATATGGTTGGATGCTCGCTCATGACTCCGTCGGTCGAGAGTCGATGCTCCTCCAAAATTGTTTGTTCCCCTTCTGTCTTGAGCTTATTCAAAGACCTTGGAGCTATTATTGGGAGAACAAGAGAAGCAAGATTTGGATCTTGAAGGAGTGACACCAACTTTGAATGAATATTCACATGCTTAGTGGTGATGTGTTTCCGTACTTTCTTACCCCACTTGTAGGGGTCTGAGGGTTTGTATTTTGGGTACGAGAAGCCTCCGAAGGCTCATTTGTAGCAATCCTTTTTTTCTTCTTTTGCGGAGGATGAGGAGAAGGTTTCCTATCTTACTCTGTATCACAGGAAACAAATTGTTTGCATTTAGTTATTGACAGTACCTACAAAGCCCACATTCAAATAAAATATTTGTAAAGTATAGTTGACATCGAATGCGTATTGAATCATATTTCGAAAATACTCCTAAGACCCACCTAATGGGAACACGAATCGCCAAACAAGATTGACGAACTCCGGTGAGCTTGTTGAAATGGACAGTAGCAATTTACTCAGAGCTCAGGCATAAAAAGTGATGTCAATGGCAACTGGGTGATTCATTAAGTTAGTTTCGGCAGTCTAAGACAATTCCACCAAAAATGATAGTGTAAAAGGGAAAGTAACTGGCATCAAGGGTGATATCCTCCCACTCGGCGATTAGCCAAATGGGTTTGGCGGACTAAGACAAGCCCACCAAATGGGATAGTACCCAAGGCCATGCATATGCTAAAATTGCCTAACTTCCTTGGTAAGCTAAGACAAGCCCGCCGAACAAGAAATGTTCAGCCCAGTGCCTATTTTTTACAAATAATCCAACACACACAACAAATACTAGTTTCCCCCAAACATTAAAATCCACCTATATGCTTTTCAGCCCATGGATACTCAGATTTCCCCTAGCTATCACTAAGCATTGTACTAATTGACGATTTACCCTTAATAAAGTAGTCACCCTATATCATTGGGCAAAATCATGCAATTTTTTCAGCCCTAGGCTACTCAAACTTCACCCAAATTCAATTAGGCCAAGACCTAGCATATTTAACAACTTAATTTCACAAGTTAACCAACACAATAACAATTCATATTTTTATAGGCATTCAGAATCAAAATCATTGGGGTACAAGTCATTTCAAACAAAATGATGCTACCGATCAAAAACAGGCACACAATATCTGTTAAAGGGCTCAAGCCCATACCCTATATGCATTTTAAACTCAAAAACATCAAGAATAAATCGAAAAACCAACCATAATGCAGAAGATAATTGACAAAATGAGGGACCAGGGTTTGGTTGACATGAAATCCAAGTAAAAACACTCCTCAAACTTTGTAAGCACGCGCAAAAGGCTCACAAATACTCAAAATATGCAAAGGAATTGCAAGGAATTGAAAAGGCTCTCTAATTTCAAATGTTTTGATTTTTATATTTGAAAAGACCCTAAGACTTTTTATAGAAGGCCCGTTTGGTGATCTCTACTAACATCGTCAAACGTGTTTGGTTAATCACCAATTGGAGCTTAAGCTCACCGAACATTCCTGAACAAACACCAAACCTGTAGGCTTATTCGGCAGACCCAATGGAGTCTGCGTAGTGTACTTCGGTGAATCTCCCTCTGGAGTTTTGATCGCCAATCTTGACAGTACACTTTTCCATCTATTTAAGCTCAAAAGACAAACAAAGATTATTCCACATAATGTCTTCGGCGGATCGTCGTTTGGGTTCTACATGGTTTATACTTCCTTTTCAATCATCCAACCTCTTCTCAACCTACACTCATAATGCACGTTATTTGAAAGAAATAAAAATAAAAATAAAAACTTGGGTCGCCTCCCAAGAAGCACCTTATTTAACGTCGTGGCACGACATATTATTCAACAATCATTCTTGGGGTTCGATATAGTGTCACCATGGAATGTTCACTTTTGCCTTGGATTTATATGAGTGGAATTTGACCAAGTTGCATCTCCAGCTGCTTGATAGAAACTAAGTGTGAAGTCACCAACAGGGATAAAGTGGAGAAGTCATTTTTCAAATCCTTCAACACCTTATCGAGCCCTTCAACCTTGTTGTAGATTCTTACAAGCATGTCTTTAGTCCGGCTTCCTTCTGGACCAACCGGTGCTTTTGGGCATTGATGATCATGGGGAGGCACATATCTATCTTTTTCCATCTCTTTATCTCTCCAGTCTTTCCAACCTCTATTTTAATCCTTGTTCAAACCTTGGTTCCCACCTTGTCATTGATAATTTGTCTGAGAACCCCCCCCCTCCCCCACTTGATTTCCTAAGTATTAAACTTCCTCATTATATAATGCCTCAAATTTGGCATCATTCGGGCACTGCTCACTGTTGGTTCCAACTGCATTTACCAACTTGGTTCTATATCACATGACATGTTAAGACAACAAATCAATTTGGGTCATTATTTTTGCCATGTTTTCATCTCTTTCATGGTCCTTCTCAACTTGTTCTTTGCTCAAACTCACTTGTAAAATATCTACTTGGTGCTCTCTAGTATGCCATGCTCGATTGACCTTAGTCATGTCATTTAGAAACATTGCAGAAATATCATACGGTTGTCTCATTAATTCACCTTGGAACAACTGATCAGCCACACCATTGTTGACCGAATCAAGGTAGCAATAGAAGTATTGCAGCAGCAAATTTCCCGGAACGCCATGTGTTGGACATTGCAAGATCAACTTCCTGGATCTCAGCCGTGTTTCATGCAAAGATTCACCTCCAACATGCTTGAAAATTTGAATTTGGAGGCGAAGTTTAACCATCTTCAAGGGTGGAAAAAATCTCTCCAAGAAAGCATCAGTTATCTCTTCCCATGGAGTGATTGAATTATTTGGCAACTCTGCCAACCATCTTGTATTCTCTCCCGTTAAAGAGAACGGGAATAACCTCAACCTTACGGATTCTTGTGAGATATTCTTGAACACAAAGGGTCCACATACCTCCTTGAAATTCCTAAGGTGTTCATGGGCATCCTCGTGAGCTAGACCCCCAAGAATTCCATTCATCTAGAGCAATTGTATCATAGTTCCGATGATGTGAAACATAGTCCTCCTGGTTGTAGGAGGTATCCAGATTTCTCCCGTCGTTTGAATGACATTAACGAACATGTAATTTAAATCACCCATGTTGTCATTTTGACCATAGTGACTTTCATTGTCACTTCCATGGGTACTCATTTTTTCTACATGAAAATCAGCCAACAACAACACCAAACAACAAATCTACTACAAATAAACCAAATTTAAAATGATTAGAATTCTCAACCACCGTTCCCCAGTAGCAGTGTCATTTTTTGATAACACTCAAATCACCCTTCAAAATAAATTAAAAGAGTGAGCGACCATAGTCAGTAAAAACCCAACGAAGAGTCGAGGTTGAATCCTACATGGAATGGTATATCATAGAGATTTTCTTTTAAAGAAATATAGACTATACATTAGCTCATTTGTAATAGTAAGAACAATTGGGTGGATGGTACCACCAACTTAATATAACTATTTGATTATCAATTTTCACACTTAAACTAAAATTTCAAAGAAATCAAGAGTTTAAAAGTAATCTAGGGGTTTGGGGATTGGAAATCAATGTCACATACGAGTAATTATGCTGCTCTATAGTGATGAACAATCATGAATAGACTAAGTCATCTTCATTGATGCTAATCATCTTTCGATCTCAAGCATCTATGCATTGAATCTCCTTTCTATGTCATCTATATGCCAATCCTAATCAACCCAATACCTTACTCATTTCTCTCTGTCAAGAACATGGAAAATAGATCTGACCCATAACCTCTCTTTCAAGCAAGCTACAACCATCAAACCTAAATGCTAGTAGTGGAATATCTACCCACTCCAATTAATCTCTTTCAAGCATCAACCGGAGATCGGGAGTAGGAATTAAGTTTGAAATATTAACCCATAGGTTAACCTCATGGTAATTAGAGTAAATTCATGTATGAACAACAGCAAAACAGAGCGTAGCACAATACACACTACATTAAATCAACACTCAACCCCATTTGAGCACCCCTAGATGTTGGGGTTTTAGCCACCCATCACAAAAAGTGAAGAAATTATACCTTCCATGAAAGTAGTCATGGGTAACTTGAAATCAAGAAAATTAAGAGTAAATCCACTTTGGATTCAACTTCAATTTATCACATTTAAACTCTAAATCGTAAAACCCCAAAAGCTAGAAAAGTGTTCTTCAAAGGTAAAGTTGTAAAATTGTATATCCCTCTATCCAAAAACTCTCTATCTAAAACTCTTTTAAAAACTCTCCTTTGGACTATTTATACTTTTCCAAAATTTTATCCAAAAATCCACTATGTGACTAACTCGGCGAATTTAGTGCGGTTCACCGAACCTGTTGGGCAGATCGCCAAACCTGTTCGGTAGATCGCCCTTCACTCCTCAGCTTGCCTTGTCATGCTCTAGCTTCAGGTGTTTGAAACTAAGTTGGCGAACTCGATTGAGTCAGCTTTTCATGTTCAAGAAATCGCCGAATACAACCTTGGTTCACCTTTTGAGCATTTAATCTACTGCACACTGTCGCTTTTGGCAATGTGCCTCATGACTGTCATTATTATTCAGTGCATCGCCTTCTCTACTAGAGTCCTCCAACCTTCTTTGATAGACACAAGTGTTATGTACTGTCAATTTGGGTGAGGTCGTGCTCAGTTGGCGATCCGCCCTTCATGTTAGGCAATCAATAATGTTAATTTTGCACTTCTCTTTTGTATTTTTAGCCATTCTCTTAAATATCAGTCATTGCCTTGTCCACTTACCTTCATGGCTGCAAATCATCGATATTATATTAGAATAGGACAAAGTTAGGCATTGAGGATACTAACTACTGATCAAAATGGACCATAATGAGTGCAAATCTACAACTCATCAGTACCAAATAACACAATACTCAACAAGTAAACTCCTACACAAAGTCAAGTAATATAGAATACAGGTACTCCTAACACTCCAATCGAACCTCTATAACTACGGCCTTCATAAAACCATCCTAACTTAAGAGTTCACAATTTACATAGTACATAGCTCAATAACAATACTCCAACAATTACAAATCAATAGTACGCATGATCAAGTTTATTAATCACAACTTTCATAAAATGGCACTCACAGGTTCACCAATGATAAAAATATGCAATGTAGTGCCAAGTATAACAATGCATGTATGACCTAATGATACACACATGTTGTCTCTCTGTTCGGGACCCATGGGGGACTTATTACTTTATGCATCTATCGTGGTGTATGACATAACCCTCGAATCAACATATTTGTCATAGCGTGGGACACATCCCTCAAATCAATGTACCTATCGTCCTCACTCAAAAATAGGGAATCCTCTGTAAATCATTATTTTTCCTCAGTTCACATAACACTTGTCAAAATCGTGTCTTAGAATCAATTTAAATAGGCATATTCACACAAATAATGAGGAGATTTCCAATTTCATATCAATGCACAATTCACAAATGGTGTAATCAGGGTACAACAGTAATAATGAATCAATAAACCTTTCAAATCATTTTCAACACATCACACTTCAATGTATAATCAAGTTGCCTTTTACTACCCCTTTTTCATCATTAGGATCATTCAATATGAAAAAGTCAACCCATGACCAAATCTCATTACTCCCTAACAAATACAATAAGGAAATACTAGATTTATACACTTAACAAGGGTTGAGAAGTGAACTTTCCTCAAATAATCGAACCATCAATCTGGAACTTGAGCATTCCCCTTTCGTTGGGCTTCTAAATCAATACAAGCTAGTAAAATAAATAATCACAATAACACTTCCAAATTAACTACACCCATATTACTAGACGTTTATTCTTGACCCAAAAACTCACCCAAATCTATAATCAAGTTCCTAAATCTTGATGTCAACCAATAGGTCAAAACATATTTTCTAAATTTCAAGCTACGGATCAAGTCTTAATTTCTCCAAATTACATCACTTTAATGATTTTCATATAATACAATACTTCTATTCACAAATATTATCAAAACTTTAATGACAATGTGATAATGATAAGAAAAATATGGAATCAAAGTGAAATACATAAGTTTGTGATCGATAACTTCAACTACGGAAACAAGATGCATGAACTTAACTAAAATGTAAAGATCCATTCTACCTACTCCATCTCTAATGATTAGATCATAATATACCATTAGGACATTAAAAGTTTTTCCATTAGGAAATAAAATTTCACATCCAACAATTCTACCAAATAAGCAGAACAATTACAACAACAAGAATTGTCCCTTTAGCCTTTAGGGAACAACTTTGCAGTAGTTATCAATTCTTTTCTAAAATAATAATGTATTAAAAAGTGACAAATCCTACTAACTTATTTTAATATATTGGGTAAGTGATAAATAAATAAATTATAAAAGGATTTGGCCCATTAACTACCAATTAAATTAATTATCTAAAATATTACCTATCAACTAAATAATCGTAGTTAATAAATAGCTTAAAAATTCCCAAAATAAATATACCGACTGATCAAAGATGACTCGGGGGAACTATCAGAAGGGGTAAGATGGTAATTTTATGAAAATTTTCAAAAATGACCTTTTTGATCATTACATTATCCACCACTAAAAACCCATGTTCATCCTTGAACATAAATTAATAGAAACTACCTAAATCTTTGAAAAGTTGAGGATATCTGGCACACATGTCGGACTTCGTCTCCCAAGTTGCCTCCCCCACAGAACGGTGCTTCTACTGCACCTTCACTTAAGCAATTTCCTTGGTCCTAAGTTTTCAAACCTGCGTATCCAATATAGCTATAGGCACCTCATCGAATGACAAGTCTGGACTCCACACCACTGAATCTAGTGAAAGCACATGAGACTCATCCGACACATACTTTCGGAGCATGGAAACATGAAACATAGGATGCACCACTAATAAGCTAGGTGGAAAGTAAAACTTATAGGCCAGCTATAAGACCTTTGAATTGGAAAGCTTGATTTGAAAGGAAGAGTGCACTTTTTGCACTAATGTTGTGGTCTACGAGATTAACCAGCGGACCATTGGGAGTTTTACTTTTCATAGGAAGGTAATCGTAGAACCTTGGATGAGTTTTGGAAAATATAAGTTTCTCAAGTTTGACCTAAGAGTGAAAAGGACAAACCGTAGGGTGTTGGATGGGTCATAGATGAGTCTCGTAGAAAGATTTAGACTTTGCAAGATTTATGCTTAAACATGGGATCTACAAAAGGGTGTCTAGAGTCTTAGAATGGACAACGGATTGTAGGAAGGTCTTGTGGGAATTAAATGAAGTATGGGTTTCTGAAGTTGGTTCTATGGTTGACCAGTACAGGCCATAAAAAGTTCTATGGAGTGTAAGTCAGAACGGTATGTCATTTCTAACAGTTTTCATTAAGGGTTTTTTGGTCTTTTCCTATCTACCCAACCCCTAAACTACGTCAGTTTGGACCGATAAACTACCCTTAACCGTTTTACTCTTTAAAATTAGCCCAAAATCACTCCAAATTTTCTCAAGTGTCTTGTAAAAAATTCTCTCTCATGCTGTAGGTAGAAAACTAGACTTCAAGCTTCACCATTGTTTTTAGGGCTTTCATTTCTAAGGTATATATGAATTCACGAATGGATTACATACATCCATTGAGTCCCAAGAAATCTCAGTCTCAGAAAGTTAATTTCACCCAATTATATAAGGTTTCATGCAATTCTCCATGGATCCTATTTGTTATGATTCATTGTTTGATTTCAATCTTATTATGCATGATTTGATTCTATTACATATTTTCCAATTGATTTCATATGGACCCATGCATTATTCATGATTTTGACTATGAATTTATGAAGAAATTTATGAAGTCATGAATATGATTATGAAAGCTATACAAGTTTTATAAAAACATGAAATTAAGCTTTAATGATACTTTTCAAGTAAGTACCAATGATTTGTGAAAGGGTTTCTCACATATTATGAGATCATGGTTGTGAAAGGATTTCTCACATATGTATGAATCATGATTTAAAGGATCTACTCTATAATGAAGTTATGATTTGGATTGGTATGTTTTTATTTCCTTTTCAAATGTTATGATTTGATAATTGACTTTATCTATTCCATTGTATTTAACTTAGCACCGCGAGAACTTGAGTTGGAGGCTCAAATAGGGTAGTCTCTAGTAGTAACCTCCAGATCTGAACTACGTGCCCCCGCAGGATTGTCTTGAATGATTTAGTTAGTAGATCCACAAATAGCATATGAATGAATGATACACAACTCTACCTTAGCTAGTAGACTATCCCTTCTCAATGTCGAAGTTACATCAGCTTTCATGTTATAGATCACATGGTCTTATTGTTGGTTAAAGCTAAAATATCCCACAAAATGAATTATGTGTCCTAAACAGTTTTAGTGAAATATCTTCAAATGATTTTAAGTATGCATTGACCTTGACTTATGAATTATAATTTCCCCGCTTAAGGCTTTAAATATGCTTTAACTTGGTCATACATATCATGCCACATGTCCTCATATGATCAAATTTATGTTTTCATGTAATTCCTCATACTTAGTAAATTTCATGTATTAATGCATACTTGTTCCTACATTGTCTGATAATATGGGGTTGTACGCTTCTTCTCCTCCCGCTCGTGGCTAGCTTGGACTACTATCACTATTGGATTGGTGAGTCTTCATACTTTAAGGGAAAGACCATGAAGACTTTTATTGTTTTGGTCATTTACTTTGAGACCTTGTATATGGTGTATAGGTTATGTCCCAATAAATTTCATGTTGATTTAGAAAAGCTTGTCAAGACATAGTTAGGATTTCGCACTTATGTTTCTACTTCTCTTTATGATTTGAGACTTTCTACTTAAACATTTCTTTTGTCTATCATATTGTGTAGTATATATGTCAAGCAGCTTCTGTAGGGCCTCTCGGGGTCTTATATGCCATGTCACATCTAGGGTATACCTTGGGTCGCTAAACCACCTCTCCAACTCACCCCAAAATCACAAAAGTAACAAACTTCCCTCGGAACCTCAGAAAATTCAACGAAGACCTCACTTAGGTCTAAAATCATCCCCGGAATTCAATGGGATCTTCGTAAATCTGATCCAAGTGTCCAAACTCTGAATGTTGATCAAAGTCAACTCTTGGTCAAATTCAGATAAGTTTCCAACTCAAGGGATCAAATCCATGACATAACTCTGAAACAGAAAATGACTACACTACTAGACAAAATTCTGTATTTCTGAGCTCATGGAACCGATCAAATTCCATTCTATGACTTGAAACTCCAGTTATTACCAAAAAACCACTTTTAAAAACATTAAACCTTTCAACACTCAAAACATCCAAAATTCGTAACTTTTTAGACCAACTTTGCAAACTTGTCAAACATGACTTGGGGCAACTATCGCGAGGCGTAAAATGGTAATTTTATGAAAGTTTTCAAAAATGATCTTCTGGTTTATGACATTATCCCCCACTAAAAATTATGAAAAAGTCCTTCCAAATACTCTATACCTGATGTGATCAATCATTTTTTACCTTAACAATCCATACCTTAACAAAATATACCACCACAAACGTAGACTTACAATAAAAAACTTGAATTCCAAATCAAACCATACCAGTTACAAAACTCGAAACCCAAAAGAATTTATCACCACACTCGATCTGAATGTCTATACACTTCTTTATCAAATCTTATCCAACATTTTTTAACCCATTTGATGAACAAGTGAGACTATAACAATAACTAGAGTGAAACAGATGGAACCACAAGTCTTTAAACACAATTATGAACTCTCTCTTAAGATACATCTTTGGATTTTGCAATCACAGTAGATATCCTTACTACCCTCCTTCTGAAGGATAAATTACATCTCACTAATTAATTCAATTTAGGACTCTAGCTCTTTTCAATTCTATTTAAGTAGTGTCCTAGCTGTAACGCCCAGCAAATTTCTAAGCTAAGACCCGAATCATTATATTAAACCTTGCAACTATACTCTTAAAAAATTAAATCATTCGTATAACACCTCTGACTTTGAAAAGGACTAAAGAGGCGTAACAGCAAGTCCACGAACACAAAATGGACCATGGATCCTTCAAGGCAACCTAGCCGGTCTGTTTATGGGTCCATGACCTATTTAGGGCATGGTGGACGACCGTCCAAGGCTGCCAAGCTGGGAGTCACCTAGACGTGACCCTAGACGGCTCGTGATGACTTGTACGATCTGTTTAAGGGTCCGTACAAGTTACCCACAAGCTTTTAAGTTTTGAGTCACAATCAAACGATCATATATCTCGGCAAAAAAATGAATTAGGTGGCCCACGACCTATCAAATTAATTTTCTTTGAGTCCTCTTTCCAATGCCACCAAGTTTGCTTCATTTCATACACGAATTAAAAAGTTATGTCTATTTTAGTGAAGCTATGTCGGGCAGCTGAAGCTTCACAACCGGAAAGACAACCTTTGAAGAGTTTCACGGACTGTGAAGCCTTAAACAGTCCATGAAACCGCCCGTTTTAGGCACCTCATCCGTTTTAAAGTTGGGGTCGCTTTAGTCGTTCCCCTGTGTCATTTTTAACCCTGTTCTAAGTCGTTTTGAGTGTTTTAACTTAGTATATCATTCAACTAACTAGTTATCATCCATTTGAATATTCAAGTATTTAGAAATTCCTTTAAGACTCACCTAGGTTTCTCTTCTCCAACAAGAACCCTAAAACCTTCAAGTAAAAAATTCAAGATACAAAGAAAATCCTTCCACCCAAGGTTTTTCCATGTTCTCCCACTCTAAGAACATCATAAAAGAGTTTCTTGTTTCAAGAGCAAGCAACAAGATTCCAACATCAAAGCTTTCCTCCAAAAAGCTAATGTTCCTCCTCAAGCTTAGATAAATAAGGCCTCCACCACAGTTTCAATTCTAAAATCTTCATAATGAGATATGTAAGGCTATCATAGTGTTAGACTAGTTTGACCTCTAGCACTACATCTACTTTCAAATCAGTAAAAGAGTAGTCTAGGGTTTTACCCTTAGATTTTAGTATTCTTGAGATGAGTTGATATTGAGTTCTAAATTCTTGAGTTGTTGATTATTGAATTCCTATTTCTTATCATTGAATTGTCATACATTGTGTATTGTGATTATTGAGTTGATTGTTCACTACTATTTTTCAGCATGAACCTTATTCTTGTAAATTTAGTGAATTCTTAATGAGAATCTTTTAAGAAAAACATTATTGTTCAAACTGAGTTTTGAGGAAATAAAGAGCAGTTTGAGAAAGAGTAGAAGGGAACTAAGTATTTCAAAAATGTTTCATTTTTACATGTAAAAATAGTAGACTTTTTTTGAGGAAAGTTAAAAGTGTTTTCAGAATGTTTAAGTATAGTGAAGTTGCCTCTTAAAGAGACCCCTTTTGAGTACTTATCTCAATCCAGAATATATTTTTACATTGAGCAAAGAAAAACCTTATTTTCTAAATGAGCAATGAGTTTCAAAGATATTTGAGAGTAATTACCTCTTTTAAGAGGATAGTTTGAGCAATCACCCTAAACAAGAGAAAGAGAATGTTTTTATATATTTGTGCAAAAGTATATATATAATTTGGATTAGTATTGAGCACCAATATGGGGGAGAGTTCAGACAACTCATAGCCCTCATAAACCATGTCTTGCTAACATGGGCACATGATCATACTTTTGAGATGAGCCCTTAGTGCCTTCGGAAAGAGCTTAGTGGATCCACTTAGTTGGAGTGTCCTACATCTCGGCACGATATAAGACAGTTCTGCTAGCTTGGACAAGACGTTGTATCATCACGTAGCTCATAGTGATAGTTGTCGGTTAGAAAATCTCCCAATAGAGTTAAAGTATCTATTTATATATCACTTATTATATTGAGTTTCAGAGATGAGTAAGTATTTTTATAAAGTTTAAATATTTTCATTCCTTAAATTCTTTACTTTCAGTTGAGTTTATGTTACATCTATTGCAGTCCTTTAATTAAGTTACTTCGCTTCGGCTATATTACATACTCGTACATTCAAATGGACTGATGTCATTCGACCTACATCTTATTATGATGTAGATTCAAGTATTCAAGATCATGAACAAGCTTTTCGTTGAGATCAATTTTCACTTTAGATAGCTTGGGTGACCCTCCTTGTATTTTAGGGGATTTCACATTTTATTTTTGGTCAGTTTTCTTGAGATATCGTGGGTCTTGTCTTGATATCCATCTTGAGTAATAGAGGCTTCATAGATAGATAGAGTTTAGAAGTCTTTCAGTATTTACTTTTCCTTAAAATATTTTTGCAAAGTACTATACGTATGTTATTGATATTTTAGAGACAGTTTGATTTGAGTTCTTACTTTGAGTTTCAATGTTCAAAAATTTTGTTTTAAGCCTTTTATCGCTTTAGTAAGTCTTCCACTAAGTAGTTATCCTGGCCAAGGGTTCGCTTGGAGACCAACTATAGTTCTCGAGGGCCAACCACATCTAGGGTGTAGTCTCGGGGCATGTCAAACTTCGTATCAGAGCGTAGAGTTAAAGTGTCTAAGGGTGTCTATGATGCCATGTCAAGTGTGATCTTATTTATGGTTCTAAGGGCCCCACTTCGATAAAAGAGGGACTATAGATATTTAAGAAAAGTTTACCTTCTTTCACACTCTAAATTGTGTAATAGAACTGTGTCTTAAGGAACTTATTGAGACTCGTGCGTTTCTTAGATCCATTCGACTATCCCTCATACTCAAGGTAGTTTATAAGCAAATACAAGATCCTTATCGATGAGTTACTATTAGCAAAAGTTTTAAGAAAGTCATGAGACTGTAGAGGGGCTTTAGAGAAGCCCGCGGGTGATTTTAAGTATTGAGATTTAAAATAATGCACTCTTAATTCATATGAATCGTGCGTTCGAGTTAAAAGCGAGATGTTCTCCCAAATACTTTTCTTTAAACCTTGTTTCAGTTGAGACCCTTATCAAGAAGGGTGTTCTAGAGTATGGGTAGTATTTTCACCCGAAAAGATCGTATGAGTTAGATGTTATAAGCAGTAGTAGTAAAGTGCCAAGAGTTAGAAGTATGCATGCAGAGGTATAGTAATCTAAGAAAGGGGGATAGTGACTAGGCAAATTATGTTGTTGCAGTCATGCACCAGTAAGTTATTAATGAAGAGTTTTTCCTTATGGGTAGACTAAGAAGTGATGAGTTTGTGAAGATTTCATGATAGTAGGTAGAGTAATAGTTACTAGTAAGGATGAGTTACAGTTAAATTTAACCAAAAAACAGTTATGATGAAGTGTCAATGCATTAGTATCGGCCAAGTATGTGATGAACAGAAGAGCAGAGTATTCATGGGGAGACAGATATAAGCTAGGCTTATGATATTTTTTAGGGAGAGACCATGATATTCATAGGATTATAGAACTAATTAATGAAAGTTGTATAGTAAGTGGGTAAATAGTACTTAATTTGTGAAAGGGAATGTGACAGTTATCTGTAAATAGGTAGACTAAGAGATAGAGATTGCCTACTTGTCATGAGATTTTAGTGGGCGGGTGTTTCTTAATTTTATCCAGTATTCATAAGTTAGTACAGTATGTGAGAAATTGTATTGATAATTGTGTTTAGTACTAGACACTAAGCTTGAATTTGAAAGGGGTGTCGTGATAAAAAAAAAGGGATTACAACATAAGGGTGATGATGTAAGTACGAGATCTGATATAGTAGGTTTGGCATAAATTAGGTGAGAAATTAAGGTGTTACTTTTGACAAGTGTGAGTGGTACAAGTGTGGTAGTATGATTTATATATGAGAGCAAGGGAGTGTGGCTAAGTCATTAGATTACCAAGAGCATTCAGAGGTGTACCTGAGATCGTACGTAATCAGAAGATATTCCAATTAAGTTAATGATTTTTCATGTGTTCCTAGATAGTATATTTGAGCTATTACTATAGGATAGGCTGTTGTAAGCATTATTTTTCCCCTTAAAAGTTAGATGAGCCAACCTTATAAGCCAAGGAGAAGAGTTTATGAGAAGCATCTTAGAAAGAGGTCTTAGAAGGAATCTTATTACCTGCATATGGAGAGTTCAGCAGCCATGGGATAATCCTTTCCCTAGTATTGGAATAATGCAAATGTAGACCAGTTTATAAATGATGGAATAGGTCCTAGCTTTAAAGTGTTAGCTTCAAACCTAAGGGGGAGATGATAAGATGAGAAACCAAGTCAAGTGTTGAGAATCGAACAGTAATGTGTTCAAGAAGAGTTAATGTGATATATCGATCTATTCATGCTCTAGTGTATCCCTCAAAACTCAGTCGTTAAAACCTTATGTTGATGTTTCGTATATCATAATTGTGATCATGACTTATGATCATACACTTCGGACAGATTCGCATCTATGCTCAGCTCCCAGAATGAGGGGCGAAGACTTAATCCCATTGATCTCAATCTTACACCATAGAGTTATGGATACTTGCTTCATGATATAAACCCATTAATATAAGCATTCATGTCTTATAGTACGCTCAGCCTCGCAAATTCATGATTTACTCACAATGGCTAGCAACAGAATGTTATGTCATGCATATTCTTATATCAGAATTGTCGAATGAATCGTGCTAATGATCTTTTGCCATAAATCTATTTCAGTGATCACTTTTAGTAATAGAGTGATGTCGTTGATAGTAGTTGAGTGATGATAGAAGGAGAAGGTTGATGTTTCTTATGTTGGTAGAAGTAGTGTTCTTATTCTATCAATTGTTAAAAAGTGAAGGAAGGATGAATGAAGTTTACCACGAGTAATAGTTAGGTGAGAGTAATTAGTTACTTCCTAATACTAATGCCTGAAATTTTAATTAATTGAAATGATGAAAAGAGGAGGAATTCTTAGAAGGATTTGTTCGTAGGAGTCCATGGATTGACTATAGTACTAGGCTTGAATTTGGTGTAGTTATATGTGGATGAGTACATGATGCATTAGATGCTTCTTGACTACGAGCCGAAGTTTTCTTGAACGTAGTGGTAAGGATTAGTATTCTTTGGATGATATTTCCTATAGAGGCATAAAACTTGAATCTTGTGATTTAGTTATTAGGCTTGAATACAGTACGAGCAGACATTTTAACTTAGACCCCGATAAGAGTAGTCATAAATTCTTATAGGAGTTATAAGTTGCAGCTAATGACGTGTGGTATTCATAAAGGAGGTCATGATATAGAGGTTTTGCTAGGCTTGAAAGCTAGCAGTTGTATTGCTTAAGGCGTAATAGTCCTATTCTTACTTCATGCCTAGATTTCCTTTGTTTCATGTAAGATAACTTCATATAGATCATGACTTTGTTCAAACAATATCGTTATTGACTTATGTGCTTTAGGCAGTTCCAAACTCTTAGTATGAATCAGTTCCGCCTATGTTAGTAGGCTAATTCAAAAGTCAAAAAGATAGTAAGAGTAACTCCTTTCAATTTTCAATCTAGCCTTCATTCAAGGACGAATGATCCCAAGGGCGAGATATTATAAAACCCCAAAAAATTATAAGATATGACCGAAATCATTCTATAACACCTCGCAACTCTACTCTTAAAAATTTGAATCCTTCGTGTAACATCTCGGACTTCAAAAAAGACTTAAAAGGGATAACAAACAAGTCCACGAACTAAAACAGACCATTGACCCTCCACAGCACCCTAGACGGTCTGTTTAGGGGACCATGGACCATTTAGGGCATAGTGGACGACCGTCCAAGGCTTCCAAGGTGGGAGTCACCTAGACGGCCTCTGGTGACTTGTACGGTCCGTTTAGGGTTCCATACAAATCATCCACCAGTTTTTAAGTTTATGGTCAACATCAAACGAACATATCTCTCAACACAAAATTAATTAGATGGCCCATGACCTATCAAATTAAAGTTCTTTGAGTCCTCTTTTCAACGCCTCCAACTTTGCTTCATTTCAAACATGAATTAAAAAGTTATGCCTATTTTAGTGAAGCATTGTTGGGCAGCGGAAGCTTCACAACTGGAAAGACGGCTCGTGAAGAGTTTCACGGACTGTGAAGCCTTAAACGGTCCATGAAACCGCCCATTTTAGGCACCTCATAAGTTTTAAAGTTGGGGTCATTTTAGTCGTTCCCCTATGTCGTTTTTAACCCAACTAAGTCATTTTGAGTGTTTTAACAGAGTATATCATTCAACTAACTAGTTCCATTCATCCAAATATTCAAGTATTTATAAATTCCTTTAAGACTCACCTAGGGTTCCTCTTCTCCAACAAGAACCCTAAAACCTTCAAGTCAAAAATTCAAGATACAAATAAAACCCTTCCGCCCGAGGTTTTTCCACTTTCTCCCACTCTAAAACATCATAAAAGAGTTTCTTGTTTCAAGAGCAAGCACCAAGATTCCAAGATCAAAGGTTTCCTCCAAAAAGCTAATGTTCCTCCTCAAGCTTAGATAAATCAAGTCTCCACCAAAGTTTCAATTCTAAAATCTTTATAATCAGGTATGTAAGGCTTTCATAATGTTGTACTAGTTTGTCCTCACACCCTACATCTACTTTCAAATCTATAGAAGAGTAATCTAGGGTTCGATCCTTAGATGTCAGTATTCTTGAGATGAGTTTATATTGAGCTCTATTTTCTTGAGTTTTTTATTATTGAATTCCTGTTTCTTATCATCGAATTCTCATGCATTGTGTATTGTGATTATTGAGTTGATTGTTCATGACTATTTTTCAGCAAGAACCCTATTCTTGTGTATTCAATGAATTCTTATTGAGAATCTTTTAAATAAAACATTATTGTTCAAACTGAGTTTTGAGAAAGTAAAGAGTAGTTTGAGAGAGAGTACAGGGGAATCAAGTATTTCCCAAATGTTTCATTTTTACATGAAGAAAAATAGTAGACTTTTTTTGAGAAGAGTTAAAAGGGTTTTCAGAAAGATTAAGTACAGAGCAGTTACCTCTTAAAGAGACCGCTTTTGAGTAATTATCTCAACCTAGAATGTATTTCTACATTGAAGAAAGATAAACATTGTTTTCTAAATGAGCATTGAGTTTCAAAGATATTTTAGAGCCTTTACCTCTTTTAAAAGGATAGTTTGAGCAATTACCTCAAACAAGAGAAAGAGAATGTTTTTATACATTGGAGCAAAAGTATATATATAATTGGGAGTAGTATTGAGCACCGATATGGGAGAGAGTTAAGACAACTCATAGCCTCTATAAACTGTGTCTTGCTAACATGGGTACATGATCATACTTTTTAGATGAGTCCTTGTCACGACCCAGACCGTCGTGATTAGCACCCACACTAACCCTCCGGTGGGAGAACCATTACTACTAACCAACTAACCCCAAAACTAAACATTTAAAGATACGAAAGCAGGTTTAAATACAGAATTAATATAGAGTTCCCATAAACTCAAAAGGTTTAAATAAAACTAACCAAACTAATGTGGAAGAAAAACTCCTAGAACCTGAAAGTCATTGTACCAAAACTCTGATTAACTAACAAGTCTAAGATAAGAGGGCGCAGCCCCGAAAACTAAACAAAACACCCTAAACAAATAGTCTGAGTCCGAAAAGAGTGGACTTAAACAAGAGAGATCCATGGCAGCCTGAAAGAACTGGCTCACCCTTGAATCCGGTCACGCTTAATAGTCACCTAGTTGAGGTCTGTCAGTAGCCGCCTGAAGATGCCCTGTACTCAACAAGGAAAGAGCAAGTGCAGTATCAATACACAACCACAGTGTACTGGTAGGATCACGCAGCTATTCCAGTTAGTGAAAAATATATATAAGCAGTCACAACATAGTAAACACGCATATACCGAACATATACAATATCAGTTATCATTTCAAGAGCAATGTACAATTCCACATTCTCAATACAAGTATATATGACAAGTCAATGGTCCTCTCATGGAACCCAATTCAATGGTTCTCTCATGGAACTCATACCCAAATTGTTAGTGTGCCGGATCGTGACACCCGATCTAAGTTAGTGTGTCGGAACGTGATACCCGATCCAATATATATGTCGGTACGTGACATCCGATCCCAGTTAGTGTGTCGGAACGTGACACCCGATCCAATATGTATGTTGGTATGTGACATCTGATCCCAGTTAGTGTGTTGGAACGTGACACCCAATCCATTCAACATGCCACAATCACAATTACAATGTACATTCTCTTAATCATACAATCAAGTGTTGATTCATGGCTTACAATCATTCATTCATACTCATTAGATTAGGTGTGATCAATAGTGCAACATTCGCATACATACATGCATTACAATGAAGCAAATACTAACATACATCACACAAACATGAAATCAAACTATCACCTATCTCGAACAAAGCTTGAATCCTCCTAAGAAACTTGATTCTTCCCTTTCTGGATTCTTTCCGCTTGCTCTAGGTCTACAAACAAACAATTCAATACGGGATCAACAATTAAAGTCTAATTTCACCAGATCATGACAAACCCAATAACCCAACACCCAAATTATGATCCTAAGGTGCAGCTAGGGTTTTTCCCACCATCCAAAACCGTTCAAAACCCTCCCCCAACGATATACAATCAAGATTCTACATTCCACGGATCGAAAAATGGAATTGGGGAGTCAAGACCTTACCTTTAGCACCAAATTTCGTTGAAAACTGTTAAGAACTCGTCTGGGGTCGTCTCCTAGCTCTCAAAAATCAAAATTGTAGAATAATGGCATTTTTGGGGTTTATTTCCGACTTAAGTCGTGACTGTCCCGCTGTGGTGGCCCCATCCCGCTACAGCGGCCTCGCCCTGGCGGGATAATTTCCGCCCTGGCATCTTGCATGGAAATAGAGAGTTGAAATTTGAGTTTCAAACTCCCATTTCACAACACATCTTCAGCCTAGACATTCAAAAAATGCTCGTTCACGCTAAGATCAGTTTCAGGAGTTTTACTCGCCCGAATTTGATTCCGTAAAGTCGTACAGGTTCCTTAACGTCTTAGCTATCTACTGATGTGATAAAATTTATAATTGAATCTCTCATTCATTACCAGATTTCCCTAGACCTCACTGACTCAGATTTTGGCCAAATCTGGACTAGGCTAGGAATTTCCAAGTTACTACTCAAAAGTTTTCTAGCCCCAATTCTTTCCCCATTGGCTTTTCCTTAACGACGGGATCAGGTCGTTACAATATATACCAATTTACCCAATCACTCATCCCCGAGTGATCAACTATGAAAGACTGGCTAAAGTAAGAGTTGAGTAGTATCTGATTCGTCGAATAGTTGGGGATACTTTTCTCGCATGTACTTCTTGGTTTCCCAAGTAGCTTCCTCAACCGGACGATGCTTTCATTGAATTTTGACAGATGCAATATCCTTTGACCTTAACTTGCGAACTTGCCTATCTAGAATGGCTATAGGCTCCTCCTCATAAGCTCTAAATATCTGACCTTCCGGTCTGCATACTCTTTATGCCTGTTCTGAGCTGCTAGAACATCTCCCCGAATAAGTTTCACATTCCCTAATGATTCTTATCAAAAGGTCCCGACTCAAATGCATCAAACCAACCATTGGGAGACCTACATCCCCTCCTATACAGTGCATCCATGAAGTCATCTCAATACTCGAGTGATAAATATTGTTGTACGTAAACTTAACTAACATCGAAAGCTATTCTCAATAACCATCAAAGTTGATCGTAAACACGTCTGCCACATGTTATCAAGGACCTTGACACAATCATCAGGACTAATCCTTTTTCACATAAAGCATGATAAAATTCTAAATCAATACTCGCTACAATTAGAGGTGGACCCAAACCAACCAACACACACTCATGATACTCAAACAATCATAGTTCTTATCAACATCTCCTTCTCACACCATAAATTTCCATGAGCGTAAGTTATAAAAATTTAATCTTTAGACATCGGATGCTCATCGAGGGATATGTCCAAGCATACAAACCCTCCAACAACACTATCGAAATGCTATATTTAGTAATTGTAGCCTACCTCTTAAGAACAGTAGAATTGGACCCAATGATCCCCACATTCAACCACACACAATCGATATATTACCTCGACGACTAGATGAATATTAAGATTGTCGGACAACCATTACGCATGGTAGCTCTTCTATGAATTCTCATAAGCAAGGTGGTACATGTAGAACTACTGAAATACTTTAACAACTCCAAGACAACACCAAATATGTCATCTGTCATAACCAAATCTTCCCAATCATCCCACTCAACCAAGAGAACATCGCAGGATCGGTACACCTGATCCACCACTGGAGATCCACCCACAAAAGTAAAAACACACGTGAGCATAGGTAGTGAATCATACTCACACCCATGTACAAAATGAAATAGATGGTCACATAAGAATTTACGGAATAATCATTGAATAACACCAAAGGTTTTCCTCTGAAGAGTCGATACTAGTCATTTCCACTCAGTTGACTCCACATACTCTTCCCATCATTCCACTGAAGCCCACACTTTCAATACTAACAACCATCATGAACACTCCGACCGTTTACCTTACTCTAAACCAACACTTTTTAAATGAAAACCTTTCTTAGCTACTTTAAAAATCAAAAGTAATAAACTTTACGACTCAAACCAAGTGTATATCCTTTCAAAAGTTCAATACCTGATACAATTGATCATTTCTCACCTTACAAATTCATACCTTTACAAAATATATCACCACGAATGTAGACTTACAATGAAAAATTTACATTGTAAATTCAACCGTATAACACAATCCCCTTATCTATCAACATTAGCTTATACCTTGAAGATTTTTATGAATTCATGGATCTTCGCGTATCATTGATCGCATCTCCATCGATATTACAATATCTTTCGCTAAAATTCAATTGTACTCATTACTAAACTCAAAACAAAACAAAGCACTTATCATCACCCTCGAGCTAATGTTTGTTCACATCTTTCTCAAGTCTTTTTCAATAGTTTTTAACCATTCTAATGGACTTGTGACACTATTATCATAGGCACAACAAACCGAATGAAATCACACGTCTCTGATCCCAATTATCTATCCCTCTGAAGATATCACTTTAGCCTTTGCAATCAAATAAAATATTCTTGCTCTCGTCTCTCTCTAAAGGCTGCACTACATCCCACTATTTTCCCATCATTATGACTCTAGCTCTTTTAAATTCTATTTGAGTGGTGTCCCACCATCTCTTAAAACATTCCATACAACCACGTTACTCACCAAATATTAGAAAACCACAACCTTGGATACTCACAAGTCGTAATTACTATACAAAATTCACTTAACCAATAATCTTATTATATAGTTGCATCCCATCACAATCCATCACGAACCCTTACTACCATCACGCTCGGTTAGCACTGACTATCACTACGAAGTGAACCTTTTCATAGACATGACACCTCAAAATCAGGTATGCCCATCAAATTCAAAGGACTAACCAAATTTGAATACGCACTTTCTTACTAAATTACTTCAATTGCCTTTACCCAAGTATACTCATTGGGACTTTCTTTATCCATAAGCTTGTCATTCCGGTATCAATCCACTCCTTTATGGCTTAAAATAAAATCACCAGTCCTCATACCACTATCCTTCTTCTTAACAAACAAGTCAGGAGCACCCCACGGGGAAACACTAGGACGGATGCAACCTTTATCAAGAAGCTCCAGGATTTGAGCTTTAAGCTCTCTCAATTCTTCCAGAGCCATGCGATAAGGAGGAATGGAAATGGGCGAGTGCCAGTTTCCAAGTCAATGCAAAAATCTATATCTCTATCCGGAGGTATGCCAGGTAATTCGGTAGGAAACACTTCCTTGAATTAAGACACTACAGGAATAGACTCAATAGAGGGAGACTCAACATCAACATCCCGAATATGAGCCAATTACGCCAAACACCCTTACCCCACCAGTTTCCTAGCCCGAACGAAAGATATGACCTTAGCTGGCTTAGGCTTGTACACCCCTTTCCACTCTAACTTTTCCCTATCCGGGATCTCTAGAGTTACCGACTTAGCATTACCACTAAGCACAACATAATAGGGGGACAACCAAGTCATGCCTAAGAGTATATCAATTCAGTCATATCCAGCATAACCAAATGAACCCAAGTCTGAAAATCCATAAACACAACAGGACAAACACGATATACATGGGTGATTATGACTGACTTTTCAACTGGGGTAGAAACATGGATAGGGGCATCAAGCACATCACAAACCGCATCAAATCCCAAGAAAAACTGAACTAACACATATGCATAAGTAGAACCTGGATCAAACAAAGCAGTAGCCATTCGGTCACATATGAGAATAGTATCTGTGACCACTGCATCAGACACCTCAGCCTCGGTCTTACCCGGAAAGGCATAAAACTTAGCCCTGTCATCTTGACGGGCAACCTCCTTGCCTGGCTGCATTGCTCCTCTACCTGCATTACCATTTCCCCGGCCTCCACGGCCTTGCTGATTTCCTCCTCGTATGCCCAGGTTCTCCACAATTTTAACACACTTAATAACTTAACCAAGTAAACATCGCTGCTATTGGAGCAGTCGTATCCTGACCCTCTTTGATATACAATCAATACATGAAATCGTAGAATAGCTTCTAACCTCAATTGTCACAACATAATTTCATCGTTTACTACACAACCCATACATGTTATGTCAACATTACTAAATGCATTTTCCAAAGTAATGGTGTTCATGATCTAGCTGTCCCTTACCAAAACTTCTTGAATGTTGTCACCTAAGAACACCCAGAATAATTCAAAGATGGCCGGCATGCTCTTACTCACTTTTCGAATTAACCAAAATGTCATCAATAAATACTATAACAAACGAATCAAGAAATGGTTTTAACACCCCATTCATCAAACTCATGAAAGCTGCAGTCGCATTTGTCAATCCAAATGACATAACTAGAAACTCGTAGTGCTCATAGCAGGTTCTAAATGTCGTTTTTGGTATAACCTTAGGACTAATCTTTAACTGATGATAGCCAGACCTTATATCAACCTTAGAGAAAACTGATGCACCCTGCAACCGGTCAAAAAGATCATCTATCCGAGGCAGTGGATACTTGTTCCGAATGGTGACCCTATTCAACAGTCGGTAGTCTATACACATCCTCTCTTGCTAGTGATGGTGTTACCACTTCTGTTGCTCTAGTTCAGACCATAGAGTGAAGGAGGAAAGATACCAATTTGTATCACCCAGATACCAATTGGATTTAAGTAATAGCACGAAAGGAGTAGAAACAAAGATATTTCCTAAAGTCCTATAGCCTTTCGAAGAAAAGTACAGACGTCTCCGTACCTTTCCGCAAGACTCTACTAGACTCATTTTGGTACAATGAGTTCAACGAACCTAGGGCTCTGATACCAACTTTGTCACGACCTAGACCGTCGTGATTGGCACCCACATTAACCCTCTGGTGGGAGAACCATTACTACTAACCAACTAACCCCAAAACTAAATATTTAAAGATACGGAAGCAGGTTTAAATGCAGAATTTATATAGAATTCCCATAAACTCCAAAGGCTTAAATAAAACTAACCAAACTAATGCGGAAGAACATCCCCTAGAACCTGAAAGTCATTGTACTAAAACTCTGATTAACTAACAAGTCTAAGAAAAGGGGGCGCAACCCCAAAAACTAAGCAAATAGTCTGAGTCTAAAAAGAGTGGAAGAGAGATCCATGGTAGCCTGAAAGAACTGGCTCACCCTTGAATCCCGTCACGCTCAATAGTCACCTAGCTGAGGTCTGTCAGTAGCCGCCTGAAGATGCCCTGTACTCAACAAGGAAAGAGCAAGTGCAGTATCAGTACACAACCACAGTGTACTAGTAGGATCACGCAGCTATTCCAGTAAGTGAAACATATATATAAGTAGTCACAACATAGTAAACACGCATATACCGAACATATAAAATATCAGTTATCATTTCAGGAGCAATGTACAATTCCACATTCTCAATACAAGTATATATGACAAGTAAATGGTCCTCTCATGGAACCCAATTCAATGGTCCTCTCATGGAACCCATACCCAAACTATTAGTATGCCGGATCGTGACACCCGATCCAAGTTAGTGTGTCGGAACGTGACACCCGACCCAATATGTATGTCGGTACGTGACATCCGATCCCAGTTAGTGTGTCGGATTATGACACCCGATCCATTCAACATGTCACAATCACAATCACAATGTACATTCTCATAATCATACAATCATGTGTTGATTCATTGTTTACAATCATTCATTCATACTGATTACATTAGGTGTGATCAATAGTGAAACATTCGCATACATACATGCATTACAATGAAGCAAATACTAACATACATCACACAAACATGAAATCAAACCATCACCTACCTCGAACAAAGCTTGAATCCTCCTAAGAAACTTGTTTCTTCCCTTTTCGGATTCTTTCCGCTTGCTCTAGGTCTACAAACAAACAATTCAATACGGGAATCAATAATTAAGGTTTAATTTCCCCGGATCATGACAAACCCAATAACCAAAGACCCAAATTATTATCCTAAGGTGCAGTTACGTTTCTTCCCATCATCCAAAACCATTCAAAACCCTCCCCCAATGATAAACAATAAAGATTTTACGTTCCACAGATCGAAAAATGGAATTGGGGAGCGAAAACCTTACCTTTAGCACTAAATTTCATGGAAAATTGTCAAGAACTCGTCTAGGGTCGTCTCCTAGCTTTCAAAAATGAAAATTACAGAATAATGGCATTTTTAGGGTTTATTTCTAACTTAAGTCGCGACTGTCCCGCTGTGGCGGCCCCGCCCTGGCGGGATTATTTCCGCCCTGGTGGCTTGCACGGAAACAGAGAGTCAAAATTTGAGTTTCAAACTCCCATTTCACAACACCCCTTCAACCTATGACATTCAAAAATTGTTCGCTCACACTAAGATCAGTTTCAGGAGTTCTACTCGCCCGAATTAGATTCCGTAAAGTCGTACGGGTTCCTTAACGTCTTAACTATCTACTCATGTGATCAAATTCATAATTAGATCTCTTATTGATGACCAGATTTCCCTAGACCTCACTAACTTAGATTTCAGCCAAATCTGGACTAGTCTAGGAATTTCCAAGTTACTACTCAAAAGTTTTCTGGCCCCAATTCTTTCCCCATTGGCTTTTTCCTAACAACGGGATCTGGTCGTTACAGTCCTCAGTACCTTCGGACAGATCTTAGTGGATCTACTTAGTTGAGGTGTTCTATATCTCAACCCGCTTAGGGGTTTGTATAAGTCATCCACCTGTTTTTAAGTTTTGGGTCAACATAAAACGACCATATCTCTCAAAACAAAATGAATTAGATGGCCCATAACCTATCAAATTAAAGTTCTATGAGTCCTCTTTCCAACGCCACCAAGTTCCCTTCATTTCGTGCCCATATTAACAATTTATGCCCATTTTAGAGAAGTACTGTCGGGAAGGTGAAGCTTCACGATCGGCTAGATGGCCCATGAAGAGTTTCACGGACCGTGAATACTTAAACGGTCCATGAAACCGCCCGGTTTAGGCACCTCGTTAGTTTTAAAGTTGGGGGAGTTCCCCTATGTCATTTTTAACCCTATTCTATGTCATTTTTGAGTGTTTTGATGAAGTATATCATTAAACTAACTAGTTTTCATCCATCCAAACATTTAGGTATTTAAAATTCCCTTAATACTAACCTACGGTTCCTCTTCTTCAATAAGAACCCGAAAACCTTCAAGTCAAAAATTCAAGATACAAAGTAAACTCTTCCACCCAAGGTTTTTCCATGTTCTCCCACTCTAAGAACTTCATAAGAGAGTTTCTTGTATCAAGAGCAAGCACCAGGATTCCAAAATCAAAGGTTTCCTCCAAAAAGTTAATGTTCCTCCTCAAGCTCAAGATAAATCAAGTCTCCACAAAAGTTTTCTTTCTAAAATATTCATAATCAGGTATGTAAGGCTATCATTATGTTGTACTAGTTCGTCCTCACACCCTACATCTACTTTCAAATCCTTAAAAGAGTAATCTAGGGTTTTATCCTTAGATTTTAGTATTATTGAGATGAGTTGATATTGAGTTCTAAATTCTTGAGTTGTTGATTATTGAATTCTTGTTTCTGATCATTGAATTATCATACATTGTGTATTGTGATTATTGAGTTGATTGTTCATGACTAATTTTCAGTATCAACCATATTCTTGAGTATTTAGTGAATGCATATACAGATGTTCAAGATCACCGATAAGCTTTTCGTTGAGATCACTTTGCACTTCAGATAAATTTGGTGAGCCTCCTTGAATTTTGGGGGACTTCACATTTTCTTAGTTAGTTGTCTTAAGAAGTCGTGGGTCTTGTCACGACATCCTCTTCAGTAATAGAGGCTTCATAGTTAGATAGAGTTGAGAAATCTTTCAGTATTTTCTTTTCCTTGAGATGTTTTTGCAAACTATTATACTTATGTTGTTTAGTATTTTACAGAAATTTTGAGTTGAGTTTTTACTTTGAGTTTAAATGTTCAAAAAGTTTGTTTTAAAGCCTTTTATCGCTTTAGTAAGTCTTACGCTAAGTAGTCATCCAAGCCAAGGGTTCGGTTGGGGACAAGCAATGATTCTTGAGTGCAGGCCACGTCCAGGATGTAGGCTTGGGGCGTGACACCGCCATAACCTACAACTTTCTATACAACCATGCTACTAACCAAATGGTAGTAAACCATGACTTTAGATGGCTACAAGTTATCATTTCCAAACAGAATCTGTTTACCAACGATCCTGATCATATAGGTGTATCTCAATAACAATCCATCAAGAACTCTTATTACCATCATGCCCACTAGCCCTTGCCATCACCAAAAAGTCAACCTTATCATCGACATGACACCTCAAACTAGTAATACCAACCAAATCCAAAGGACTAACCAAAATTTAAACGTATTTTCTTACTAAAATGCTCAATTGCTTTCACACAAGTATACTTGTTGAGACTTCCTTTACCTTGAAGCTTGTCATTTCAGTATCAATCCTCTCCTTTGGAGCTTATGATGAAATCACCCGTTCTCATTTAAAATCCTCTGAATATTCTTCACAACCTAAACGCATTAATGCTGTATCAAAGATCCACCACTAATATCTTTCTTATAAACAACGCTTAACCTAAGCTTCCAAAGTAACAACCTAGTTGGTTTCTCTAATGTGAACGGAACAATGAGTCTCATTATACGAGCAGGTGATACGGCTGACAACTCCTTAAGTAGTTAGTATTCACATTTGACAATCGACATATCTGTTTTCATATACCACTAGTGTCACATCGTGAAAGTCCGTTAGATCCACCACTAGAGCACATCATACCACCAAGAAGATCGTATCCAAATGGCCTACACATTTCTACCCACTGAGTAGCTGCAAAACATTACTAACTCCATTTGTTCTCTAGCCCAAAGCGATATGCATTCTTTCATAGATCAGGTCAATAGCAAAAGTAACACACTCTATGATTATAACCAAGTAACATCGGCTCGATTTTAGTAGTCATATCCTAGACCTTTTTGATATACACCAAATCTATGGACCATGTAGGAATTATGACTTCCGTCAACACAACATCATTCTCAATTCCATTGTTTCAAGAGTAGAACAAAGTCATCTCATCTTGCTTCTTTTTTATGACTTTGTTCTACTCTAGAAACAATTACATTGAGCCTTGTATTTTCTTTCAAATATGTTGTTATACATTAGAAGCTTGTACACGTGACAATCAGGTTTTGGGGTTAAAGTTATGTTGGTTATGTTTTCTGCATTATTATTATGTGCTAGACTTTCATTCTTGTTTTACTTCTGCATTTAACGTATATTTTGGGTTATAGGCTAACTTGCTTTGGTGGGATAAAGAAAGTGACATCATGTCCATTTTTGGGTCATGACAGAAGAATAGATAAGTTGACTAGTGTATGAAATATAACTGAAACCATATAATCTAACATTTTTTTAAATAAAATTATCAATTTTTTCCAAATAAATTGTCAGATTGAAATACAAGAGATCATAAGTTAAGAAATAAAAATCATCACAATATGCATCAATCATGAAAATTCTCCTTTATCGAAATATCCTCACTCACATAAAGAAATTAAACTAATTAACAAAATGAAAAAATAATAATTTATTATAAGATAACTTTTATTTTGCATCTTCGAAAGAAATTTTTAAATCCCTCCAGCCAACTCACTTCAATTGTTACCTCGAGTATTTCCTGAAAAATAAATAGACAAAAAAAATTTATCAAAAAAAATAATGATATATATGTCAAAGTAAAATATAAATGAATATTTGCTTACCAAAATTTGTATTCGACTCCAGAAGGCGCAAGAAAGGATCAATTGGTTGACCATTCTCAGCATATCTTGGGTCATATGGATTACTACAAATTGATTTGTATAATCAATTTTGTAATTTAATGCATTAAAATAAAATATATAATTTAAAAATTTGTATATCTAACAAATTAATACAAAAAATACTAATATATAAAGTGAATCAAAAAATATATGATTACATTATCTGTGGTTCTCTTGCTACGTTAGTACCCACTGGAGCATTTAAAAATCGATGATTTATCTCCAGATGTTCATTTTCAATGGCTTCTATCTGCATTCATTTTTAAAAAATAATATAAGAATAATAGAAATATGTTACTATGTATTATTGAACAGTTACATATACTAAAATTTTCACACTAAGATAATTATTTTGAAAAGAAATTTGCGTAAATTTTAATTTATGAAATTATTAATATAAATTAGAGATTAGATATATACTCCTGAATGCGAAGAGGATCCACGAGATGATCCTGGTATTCTTCCTCGTCTGTAGTTTGCCTGCATTTATTTAACATGAAAATTTAAGTTCCCTAATAGTGCTAACAGATGTTTGATTTGACTCAACAAAAAAAATATTTAAAATATTTTTTTATACCCTTGAACCACGAGCTCGTCCGGTTGGAATTGCTGAAGAAATGATTCTTTCGTTAGAGTTGATATTATATCTCTGCGAATAAAGAAACAAGAAAAACAACAAATATATGAAATTTTAATGTTGAATTAGAATTACTAATTAAAATAAATAATTTTACTATCCTTTTTAATTACTTAAATTTAATATTAATAAATTAAAAACTTTTTTTCTTCTAAGTTGCCTTTCTCAAATTTACTTATTTAGCTAATTAAAATCAAAAGAATAATAAGATTCCACTAGAATAAAATACCTCTGGAGGTAAATTCTGGCCCATATTAAATGAGGGTTCAGGAACAAAATTCAACATAGCCCTAGCATAAAATTAAATATTTTATAGAATATAAAAATGAAATGATATATAAATTAAATTAAAAAATATGCATTGATTATTCATAGAAGTTGAGGCTAGATTATTATTATATATTAAATAAATATCTTGGGGCAGGATACATGTTATGTTGATTCATCATAGGTTGATTTGATGGGACTTGAACATATGATTGTTGAATTTGACTATATTCATTTGTTTGTTGGAAGCTGGAAAAAAAGAAAGAAGAAAAAAGATATAAATAAATCACTAAGCATACAATATTTAGGTAGGGTAGATTATTATATGTTAAATAAATACCTTGGGGCCGGATACATGTTATATTGATTCATCACAGGTTGATTTGATGGGACTTGAACATACGATTGTTGAATTTGATTATACTCATTTACTTGTTGGAAGCTGGAAAAAACAAAGAAGAAAAAAGATATAAATAAATCACTAAGCATACAATATTTAGTTTTTTTTTTATATAAAAATATTCATATCAATTTATTATGTAAACACTTGATAATGTAGTCATTTAAATTTTAGACAACGGTTATGCAAGTGGATTGGTAATGTGAAAACTGTAATAGCTATTAGTAATACATAAATTAGTATTGCAAAGATATTTTTTATTGAATGATTAATTTAGTATAAAGTAGTGTAATGTACAATTTAAAGTATGTGTTTGTTCCTTAAATAAAATATAAAAAAGTTATTTACTATTATTAGGGTGTTATTTTTTTAAGAAAATTAATTCATGCATTGATAATATTTTTATATTTATTCCATATTTTACCGTATACATAGATTTTTGATAACTTAGGAAAGTGTTATTTATCTAGTAAATAAAAACTAACAACCAAACATTGGATAATTTAATATTGAATTTTAAACAAAATTATTTTTCTCTAATTTCAACCAAAACATGATATAAATGACTAGTGATTTTATGTAGAGATTAAATCTCATTTAACCTAAATAGGGTCTTTTTGATTTGGGGAATAAAAGATAATAATTTAAAAAAAAAAACTAAATTGTATTATCTATGTTTGATTGCATTTTTAATTTTGAAATTGACGATTTAAAAATAATTATATCATAATAGTGAAATTATTTTTATATTATCTTATATACAACAAGTTAACATCATAATGACAAAGATATCCTTTTTGGAACTCTTTTTTCAAAGTCCTTAAGAATATAAGGATAAGAACTAACAACGGTAATGAATTTAGTAAATCTAATAAAAAAGCAACATATAGTCCTGATAAACAAAAGCAGGAAAAGCTTGCTCATCCTGATTTTGTAAAGGATTATTGTTTTGAGACCTAAAGTAATACAACATAGAACAAAGTATTTAGATCTCAAAGAATGTAAAAAGAAAAATTACATTATAAAAAAAATTATGTTAAAACAAGAGAAATAAGATGATAATAGTTTATAAAATAAGAAAAATCTCCTTACAATTGGGTATAACACATTTATGAGCTAGACATGCATCTTATTTATAATTTGTGCATAGTATAAATTCTATCATATTTATTAATATTGTCTTAGATTTTACCAGATTTAATGAATAGTTATATAAATGAGATTGATGAAATTAAATTTGCATAATTTCAAATTCAAGACTTATTTTCAAAATACATTAACCATCTGATATTAAAATATAACTATTTATTAACAAGATTAATTTTAATATCCAAAATATTTTTCAGCACACAATTATTAATACTTTAAATCAGTTAAATCGAACATATTTAAATTAAGATAGCAAAAAAGACCATTCAATTAATTAATCTTGGTACAAAAAATAACTTCTCATCAAATAGTTCCTCTGTTGTCTAGCATTAAATTTAAGAAATAAATAACATTAATAATGATAATAATAATAATAATAATAATAATAATAATAATAATAATAATAATAATAACTAATAAAATAATAATATTAATAATAATGAATACAATTTTTTTTACTAGAGGATCTTTATAGAATTTTGTATATTTGAAATCAAACTATTAAATTTCAAAGAATAATTTGTAAAAGAACATGGAGATATACAATTTGTCAATATGGGGCTTTAGGATATTTCGATATCTTATTTATGAACTATGATTTGCTCATTTGAAAAGATTGTATAAAAATTACATAAATTTTGATAGTTTTCATAACTTGTGGTTTTTTCTTTTTATGAAAAACATAAAACTTAAAAAATTCAAATCACAACACATCAATTTAATATAACTTCATATCAATCTTATTTCATATCACATATCTAAACAACCCCTAAAAGTGACAACAACAAAAATTAGTTGAATTCTAATAAGTAAACTTTGATTCTAACTCAATCCGGCTCAAAGGGGTAGAATTTTTCAAATTATTTAAGGAAGTTCAAAACTCCTTCATTGATCGATATGAGATTCTTTTATTTATCACCCTGACGCACACTGATAGCGTATAATTGGTAGAAAAATAAGCCACATATGACATAATTAAGGAAAAAATATTATTTTTTTTAAAAAAAAATTACACAAAAATTATGTCACCTAAAATATCAAAAAATTGAAACTAATAAATGGAGATTAAAGTAAACCTTACATGACACAAATTTTGATAAATGTTAGCAAACTCCAATACTCCTCCTGAAAAGTAAATAAAAAATAAAATAAAAGGTGAAATATAATAGATGAACTAATTACAAATAGAAGTTATAACAATAAATTAGTTCATCAACACCATAAAATAATAGAATAAAAAAATGTTCTATTTATTCAATTTGGTGAAACTGATGAAGTTTTGATGTTATCGAAGAGAAGTAAAGGTATTTAGATTTTATTATTTTTATTGGATGATACCATAAATAATTCAATATATATACTATATTCTTAAACATGTCTATACATTTCTAGCCTAAATGGAAAGAAAACACTAACTTCCTTAATTAAAATTTAATTGAGATAATTGCAGTGGATCCTTTAACCTCGAAGCTATTATTTATAGAAAAAAATTTCCTTTGGAACAAAAAAAAGAATTAGGTGTGAAAAAAGTGAAGAAATGATTATTCTTATAACACTGTGTAACACTTAAATAATATGAAAAGATGAGATTAAACACAAAACTTAAAGTAGAAAATCTAGTAAGTAATTAAAACGATAAGTACTTATATTCCTCTTGATAATTACACGAAATTAATTAAGTACAACATTGATATTTTACATACACATTTATGTTATAGCATGATTAAATGATACGTATTTTTTATTTTTATTTTGAATATTAAGGTTAATTGATTAATTCAACGTATACATTATGGGTAAATATCTACCTTTCTTAAATAGACATGCACATTCTATTTCTATTCAAGTACAATATGGATTAATGAATGACATTATAATTTATTTATTTTTTAAAAAATAAATGTTAAAGCAATATTTTTTAGCCCAAGTTCTATTCAACAATAACAATAAAAAGAAATTTTTAGTATCATTCAAATTGAACAATATACAATCATTTTCCTACTAATCACAGTGCTTGTCATTTCACGTGAGTGATAACTCCCTTACTAGTATAAAATATTTTTTAAGATAAAATTATCATTTCCTATTAATGGTAATTATTATTAAGCTAAAATTAAATATTATTTTGTGTGAAGACATCATAAGTTACTTGCTTGAATGGAATCTTAATATACTTATGTTTGAATATTGTTTTGTGTGAATACATCACAAGTTACTTGCTTGAATGAAATCTTAATACACTTATGTTTGAATATTGTTTTGTTTGAAGATTTCATAAGTTACTTGTTTGAAGGGAATCTTAAAATACTTAAGTTATTTTATTTTTGTTTAGTTAATTATGAATTACAACTCTTGTTTTCTAAATAACGAGATTGTGATGAATTTGTGACTAATTATGCTAAAATAGTAATACATATTAAAGAAATAAAAAAAATCATGAAATATTAGAGTTTTATATTTTATCATTTAGGATGTGTTTGGTATGAATAAAAATATTATTTTTTTGGATATTTATATCCAAAATTAGTAAATATTTATCCCTCTAAATATTTATACCAAATTTATTAAGTGTAAAAATTAGTATTTTTCATATATATATATATATATATATATATATAAACATATTAAGATTAAATTGGTTAATGCAACAAAGAAGCATGACTAATATTGTGTTACCATAAAGAAATGTAGTGTAGAAGATGGAGTTGTTCATTTTAACCAGAGATCTTGAGTTCGAGTCATAATAGAAACAATTCTTGATAAATAGTGTTTTCCTCTAAATGAGATTCTACACAGTATAAATTTGAATTAGTCAAACTTTAATATCAATACCAAATATCAAATAGAAAATAAAAAATAAAATATTATTGCAATTTTGGTTTATGAAAATACCCTGTATTTAGGACACGACAACACAAAAAATTACAAAATAGCATCATAATTAACTTACACAAAAGGAGTCATTAATTATGAAGTTGTTTTGTTTTTATTTAAATTTGTGTCAGTTTCCTTCATCATTGCTTTCGTCGGATTTATTCCTTTATTTTTGTCAGTTACTTTTTATTTTGTCACAAAATTTTCGTGAACTTAGGCGAGAATAACTACATGAGGGTCATTAATCCATTGCCAAATGGAAAAGTGGACCCTACATGCCAGTTATAATTTTTGATAGATACTTTAAAAAAAAATATTTCTTTCTTCATCCCTAAAATTTATACCACATTCAAAATTGGTCTCTCATTTTTTACCAACTTCATCACAGTCATAAAATATTGATGATTTAGAGCAATTTTTTCTTTTTCATGTTTGAGCCCCTTTTGTTATCTTTGTGTCTGTTGTATAATAGTTTTAAAACTATTTAGATTAATTTATTTTAAGTGTTTTTAAATTAAAATGATGTTTAAGTATAAGAATTTGAGTAAATTTATAATTGTTTGTAACTATTAAATGTGAATTTAAAATTATAAATATATGTCTAAAAGTCATAAGATGAAACATTTATATTTATGTTGAATAGACGAATTTAAAAGTGATAGAAATTATTATGTTCATAATAATAATAGTTGGAACACTAAGTATCTCTTATATACAAAAAAATCTTAATTTTATTTTTTAAAGGAGAAATTAGTAGAAAATATATTACAAATATATTGAAAAGTCACAAAAACATGAAAAGATATTTCTGTTACAATAAGAAACAAAATGAAACAAAATAATGGAATATAGTGAAAAAAGAACTAACATTACCTATGGGATTGATTAAGATAATTATTTGGGTGGGTTACTATTTAATTCTGTAAAATACAGTTTTGTCAAAAAGTTATGCATTCAGAGCGGGTTGAAAATAAAATATTTTCTTTGTGGGACAAATTAGAGTCTTCATTGATTTATGCCTCGCACTTTTTTTCTTCCATATAATAAAGGGAACTACGAATACCCGTGGATCATGCAAGAAAAATCATGATCGTTTTATTTGTACTCCCTTAGCTATATTCTTTGCACGCTTTCTCACGACTTCAACAATTTTAATTGATATTACAAAAACAACATATTCAGTGAAATTCTACTAGGTGGGATCTAGAGACGGTAGAGTGTATGGAGACCTTACCAGTATCTCGTGGAGATAGAGATATTGTTTCCAAAAACCCTCAACTCAAGTAAAGAAAGGAGAAAATAATGAATAAAACATAAAAATTAATAAGAAAAGCAGTGTAAAGTCTACAATAAAGCCTAGAGCATATTAGTGTGATAATTGAAACACAATACACAACATATGGCCAGGCCTACTAGGGTACAACTAGTACTACGATAGGCACTAACAAGCCTAACCTTCGCAAGGCAAGACAACAATATATCTCTATTATCCTTCTACCCTAATACAAACCTTCACTCCTTCCTATGTAGATTCATGTCCTTGATAATATGAAATTGCACCATGTACTTCCAAGTTACATCTTCCCTATACCTTTTTGGCCTATATCAACCCTCCATGTACCCCCAACATCCAATCTCCTGCACCTCCTCACTAGAGCATGTACACCTTCTCTTCATATGCCCAAATCATCTCAATCTTGCTTCCCTCATCTTGTCTGCCACACCGGCACTCCCACCTTCTCCCCAATAACATTATCCTCAATCTTGTTGCTACTAGTATTACTAAACTTACATGTCAATATCCTCACCTTCGCAATATGCATATTTTGAACTTGTGAGTTCTTGACTGGCAAACACTCCACTCTATACAATAAGGACAGACTAATCACTACTTCGTAGAACTTATATTTAAATTTAAGTGCACTTTCTTATCACACAAGACTTCTGAGGCAAGCCTCCATTTCATCTATGTTGTCCCATGCCATGAGTGACATTAACGATGTATCCACTACCCTAGATAATAGATCCAAGATACTTAAAACTTTCTCTCTTGGGAATAGTTTGTTTGGCAACCCTCACTTCCACGTTTGTTTCATCTGACGCAATACTGAATTTGCACTCCAAACATTTCATTTTGGTCATACTCAACCAAAACCTTTTGGACTCCGAAGTTTGTATCTAAACCTCCAACGTAGCATTAACTATATTCTATGTCTTATCGATCACTACTATGTCTTACGTAAATAACATACATCATGGAAACTCATCTTCAATAGATTGTGTCAACTCATCCAACACAAAGACAAATAGAAAAAGGCTAAGAAGTGATCCTTGGTGCAGCCTCATCTCAACTTAAAAGTTCTCAAAGTTTACTCCCACCATTATAGTCTGAGTCTAGGTTCCATCGTACATGTCATTTATCTCCATAATATAGACCATTAGGACAAATCTAGCCTCCAAGAACATCCAAAGGACATCCGTCAGGACTTTATCATAGGCATTTTCAAGGTCAATGAATACTATATGAAGGTCCCTCTTTCTTTCTCTATACTTTTCCACTCGTCTCCGCATAAGATAGTTGCTTCAGTAGTCGATCATTCCTGCATGAATCCAAAATTGATTTCCATAAATTTACATCTCTCTCCTCACCCTCATATACACCACACTCTCCCAAACCTTCATAGTATGACTTAGTAATTTGATATTCATGTAATTGTTACAGTTTTGAATATCACTCTTGTTCTTAATACAATTGAACCATTGTACTCCACCTTTATTCATTGAGCAGATTCTTCATCTAAAAAATAGTATCAAATAATTCAGTTAACTACTTCATACCTATCATGTTTGTGCTCTTCTAAAATTCCACCAAAATCTCATCAAGTTCGATCGCTCTACCCTTGGTCATCCTACTAATTGCATGTACATCCTCATCAACCCTAAAACACATAAGTACCTTAATTCTTGAAGTCTTTAACAGTGGACCAAATCACCAAACATAATATTTCTATCTCCTTCTCTGTTTAAGAGTTTGTGGGAAGCAAGTTTTCTCTCTTTGTGTAATGGAGTTCTCTTCCACCAACACCTTGCCTTCATCATTCTTGTTGTACTTTACTTGATTCAAATTGTGAACCTTTATCTCTCTGCTTTTGTGAGCCTATACAATTTATTATTCCCTCGTATGGCCCCTAGCTCGACATACAAGCTTTCGACAGTTGTCGTCTTAGCTACCATAACCCACTTGAGGCACATATGCACTAATAACGTTCAAAGTAAGCCCACAAATAACTAGCTTAATCTTATGCCTTGGAACCTAACCATCTGGTCTACTAAGTACAAGCAATATTTATCTTCGTCTTTTTGAGAATCTTCAGTAGCTCTATGGACCTTTTTGTCAGCGACCCTATGTTCCAAGACTCTTATCTCAACTTAGAAGAACCCATAACTCACTTACCCTTACTTCTTATTGCCCCAAACTTAACCGAAGATATCACCCCAGTCCACCATCATCCAATAAAACCCATTGAAATCTACAAAAACTACTGAAACAAGAGGAGAGTCTAGGACCACTTAAATATACTAAAAATAGAAGAAAAAAAATAGCAACTAGCTCTAGTCAAGTGGAACAACAGACAAAAATAAATAAGTGAAATTTGAAGGCAATGGATAAAGGCTAGAAAAATAGAGCAGAAGATTACACAAACAATAAGCAACAATGAATGATTAAATTTGGATCGTAGAGTCCTCTTCTATATGAAGAAATTAGAGACAAGAATCAGGGGATACACAGAGTTGTACTCACAAGAGGAAGATCATAAAAGCTACGTAACAATCATGACAAGAGGCAAAATTAAACTATAAAACTTGAAGACAATATGAATACTAGCAGCGATTAACAAAAGTAAGAACAAGCTCTACAAAATAGAGGCAGAATCAAAATGAAACTAAAGACAATATGAACAAGAACTATCACATAAAGATAGAGTTGAATAAGAACTACAAAATAGTGGGTAAATTGGAAGATAGAACCTGGACCAAGGTGTCAGCAGTCAAAGGAAACTTCTTTAAGAAAATAATGTCGAGGGATGAAGGAGAACCTTTGAAAGTGTGTCACCATGTCGATTTAAGAAGTTCTTATGCCAGTCGGAAATGGTCAATCTCGACCCAAAATATCGAAATCCAGTAGAATCTCAACCCAATTGTAGAAAAATTCTGACCCCATGTTTAGAGAAAGATAGTGATTTCACTTGAGATGGAAAAATAGTAGCCACCTAATGCAAGATTTGGGATAACTGACGTAGATGGATCACAAGAGTTGGTGAAAGAGGTAGACTTTGCGGTGGAAGTGGTGCTCTGGTAGAGGGGGGTTTATTTATGGGGAGATAGAAGATGGGTTAAGGGCGGAGAAAGAAGAGGGGTACTTAATAAGGAGAGAAAAAGGAAATTTATTATCCTTTATTTTCTCAGTACTTTTAGTTGTTATTAGAAGTATATATTTAATAACTAATGGTAAAACTTAAATAATTCAAGATGAGATCATATTAATTATTCAAGATCGTGGAATGATATGATTTTCATATAAACTTACAGTAACAACAATATTTAGTCAAGGCAAAGTATTTTAACTAATTTTCTTGACTTTAGAGAGGAAAACTAATTAAGAGCATTGATTGGTGTGAAAAAATAATTAAATTGCTTGTTAACAAAAAAATTTAATTTAGTATTCACCAAATAGTCAATCATTCACTTAGCCAATTATTTCCAAACATGTATCTGTAAAGAATGTAACATTGATTTGTTAATTTTAAGTAGACTCATCTTAACAAATATCATCACAAATAAAATAAATACAAACTCCAAATAATAAAAAAATGGTTGATTTCAAATTCCAACCAATAGCTCATTAGGTCAGTGTCATGACCCAATGTACTTCTTAGACGTGACAGGACAAATAAGATTCTGAGAGACCCTAAACAAGTCACTTGACATTAGCATACCAAAATAAAATATAATTCAAGAGATATAATGAATATAGGTGTCAAATCATAAGATGACATAAATGATACCAATAGAGTACATAAGAGAATACACAAAATACTACTAAGTTTGACACAACCTTTCTAACATCATAAGAGTGGTTGAGACGTAATTCATACAGCACATACAAGTCTAAAACCAAAATGTCGATAAAAGCAATATACGTATCCATGGCGTTGCCCTAAAATCATGAGGACTCACCAATCCAAGTAATCAAGCTGAACAGACTTTATCTAAGCATGTTCGGTAAGAGGAGGATCGAACCCTATACTATAAGACAATATAGGCAAAAATATGCATTAATACAATTGACCCTTATTTTCGGAATTGGGTTTTGTGTTCATTGACCCAATTTTCAAAGAATTGATGTGGGTATTGTTGTTTCCATAAATTTATTGTGAATACTTGATTTATATAGATTGTATGGATTTGGAAGTGATTCGTAAGGGAAAGACTCAACTCATGTACTGATTATCGATTGATTTAAGGCAAGTGATCTCGTAAACCTTGTATTCTAGTAGAATGCATGTATTCCCTTCGTTGTTTATGTGTTGGGAGTAATGAGGATAAAGGTAAGGGTTAATTGTCCACTAGATAAATCTTAATGAATAAAAAAGGGTTGAAATAAAAAGTCTATGTGATGAAAATGATGATGTGAATTGCTTTGTTGTGACCATTATTGATTGATTTTTGAAATGCTTGATAAAATGAATGTTGACTTGAATTGAATGAATTGTTGTTCCTTCAATTGGGTGTGTTATTGCTTGTATGTGTTGATTGTTAAACATCGTGATGAGACATGTGATGGTTATGATGTCTAGGTCATTTTCGGTAAGTGTTATGATATTACCTGCGAGTGCTATTATGCTGAGGTCATTTCCGGCTAGTGATTTGATATAAAGCCGATGTGAAATGGTTTTGGGTAGTAATATTGTACCAATAGCAATTGTTTCGGTGAGAGATTGGTTATTGTAATTTGATGCATTTTGATGCTTATGTGTGACTTACTGGTTACTTGTGATTGATACACTTGTTACGTGTGATTCCTCTACTTGACATTGAGATCGACTTACTTGATTCATTTGCATATTTGTGACTATTGAATTGTGAATATTGGGCCTTGTGAGCCGTGTATTATTAAATTGTTAGGTTGAACTAATTTCTATGTAGGTTGTAGTTTGAGGAGGTTCGGTTGTAGTGTAAGGGTATTCGATTTATAGCTAGACGCCTTGTTTATTAGGGTGCTTGTTGGGTACCGTGTTGCTGGTACTCACTCCTTGCTTCTACACTTGTGAAGGTTCTGAGCCAGGTATAGCGTGATTGTTCTTCTCCTACTTTCCGAGGCTTATCAAAGGACTATTGGGAGGTAGCTGCTTGTCATCCTGGCGGGCCCTCATTTCCTTTCCTTTATGCTTTGTTCTATTTGAGAAGAAAATATTGAGACTTGTAATTATTTCAATTTCACGATTTATGTATTTAGAGGCTTGTACACGTGAAAACCATATTTTGGGGGTTTTAATATAAATAATAAGATTTTCACTTTATCTTGTTCTTGTTATATATTTTGCATTCTTTTTGTTTCGTTAGGTTGAGGCCGACTTGTCTTGGTGGGAGTAGACAAGTGCTATCACGTCCATTTTTTATCATGACAAATAGTATCAGAACTCAGGTTCATAGGTCTCACGTGTGTGCAAGCCAAGTCCAAGTAGAGTCTTGAGGATCGGTACGAAGACATTTGTACTTATCTTTGAGAGGTTGTGAAAATTATTAGGAAACTTCCTTATGTTTATTCTTTCTTATCCTGCGTAGTTACCTTCACTAGTGTTGAGTTGTCGCGTGTTATTTTTTCAGATGCAGAGGACCAGAGCTTCTATTTCCATTGCTCCTAAGCTTTAAGGAAACATGCCGTAAGAAGGGAATAGCCTTAACATACCTTTTTCGCTGAATTCACGTGGCCTAATGACTTTTACTCACAACCCCCCTCGCTACTACAACAAGGCAGGACCATAATCAACCCACGAAAATAGAAGATACCATGATAATCCGATAAAAGATATGTATTTCCGTTGCAAATTGCTATTTGTGGCTTATCAAAACTAGAGTCGATGAAAGAAGGGTCTTACCTTGATCTTAAGTTTGTAGTACACCTCAAAACCTTAATGTATATCCAAACCCTTGCTGTCCCAACACCAAAGTATGATATGCTACGAAATCGATAAAATAAATTATACCATGATGACGATCTCAACGCGTAGAACACCTTTTGTCAAGGACTTAAGTCGAGAAAATATATAATTTGGTTGATCCTAGAAGTGGGTTTTCTAAATTTTCTGGTTATTTACTGAAAAAAATGAAGAAAAGTCGAAGAAGAAGATATATAAAGAGTTCCACCGATCTAGGGGACCCACCTCACGTGCCTGCTTATGCAGTCTCACGAAAACGTGAATATCTCTCTATTCTGAAGTCGTATGAATGAACGGTTCAATGCGTTGGAAACTAGACTTGTAGACCTTCGATTTTTTGAGTTGTGGGCCCCATAAATCTTTATAGATTGGGAGAAAACCTCCGAGACATTTGACCTAAATTTCAGGGAAATATTTTAAAAGGAACTTACGATAACTTTCGCCAACTTTTATTTTGCAACTTACCTAACTTAGAAACTTGAGATACAGCCCTTGAAAACTTAAAATATGACATACGACATCATTCTTAATTCATTACTCACCCTCTTTGTTTTTCTAAAAAGGTACGAGTTAAATTAGAGTTCCGAAAAGTCGGGGTGTTACAGTCGTGTCCCAAGGAGTCCACAAGTCGTGGGTGTGTTATTCACCACACTTATTAGAAGGAGGCTATAGGGAATTTAGGACTGGTTATATTTCTTTCAATTTATAGATCATGATATAGAGCTGAGTTATAAGTACGTATGAAATCTAAATTGTGCTTCGTGTTTCTTATCTGACTAAGTACTAATGCTCAAGAGGATTTATCGAGGTTTTACAGTAGAGATTGTTGGTCATCAGAAATTTGTAGACCTGATAGAGCTAGAGATGCTGGACTTTGTTATTAATATTGGCATACATTCGTTGAAACCTTGTTATGTCAATGTCGACTACTGAGGGAAGACTGTTAGATTTTAGTTCCTAGGGGAAGTAGAATGAAAATGGAAGGCTAATGCAGCAACACCAAAAGATAATTTTATTTGCAATCGTTAGGCAAATAAATGTTTTCTAAAGGCTGCACATATCATATTTTCCAAGTGATTTTATGATATTTGTGCTAAGCCCTCGACTCTTTAGTTATTGTTGTGGGAAATGAGTTTCTAGATGTATTTCTAGGCGAGCTTCTTTATTTTTCCTAAAATAGGAGACAAAATTTTCTATTGATACATCTGTGTAGAAGAAACATGACTCATTGAACAAGTGTATAAACAACCAAAAACTGAATAAGGTGACTATAAAGAACAAATATCCAATACAAAGAACTGATGGGTTTTTTGACCAACTATATGATGTCGGATGCTTCCCAAAGATTGATTTACATTTATGGTACCACTAGGTACTTGTTCGAGGGAGTAATATTCCAAAGACAACCTTCAGTATAGATATGACCATTTTGAGTTTCTTGTAATGTCTTTCAGATTGGCGAATGACCCAACAATATTTATGAAACTGATGAATAGTATATCAATGTCATTTTAGACTTGTTCGTAATTGTATTAGTTAATGATATTCTGATACATTCTCATTCAGAGGTAAAGCATAGAGATCATCTCTAAGTAGTGCTTAACAGAAGTGTGTGTGTGTGTATATATATATATATATATGTTTGTATATATGTATGTATATATGTCTTCAATTGCAGCCTTGTCGTCCACCTAGTACTTTATTATTTTTGGCTTTTCTAGCTTTGCCTATATGATTTGTTGTTATTTAGGTTATGACCTTAATGGTCCAGGCTTAGTATTTTAGATGTTATGCTTCCTGACCTTCTAGGCCGATAGTTGGGCCAGTTAGTATATTTTGGTGGCTAACAGTCGAGTTCGAGTCACGCCTCCCCTATTTTAGGTCTTGACAATTTATGGAATCGTAAACTATTGTATCTTTTCTAAAACGGACTCTATTTGGGTGGTTTTTGATAGATTGACCAAGACCACTTGGTTCGGGTGAAGTATACAACATAGAAGTTAGCGGAGCTTTATATTAGTCAGATTGTGCGACTTCATGGGGTCCTGATTTCTATTATTTCTTATCAAGGTTTGTTTTTCACTTCCCATTTTTGAAAGGCATTACTACGTGGTTTAGGTACTCGGTTATATATGAGTAAAACTTTTCATCCTCAGATAGATGGTCAGTCCCAGTAGACGATTCAGGTGTTTGAAGATATGCTCTGAGCTTGTATGAACGATTTTGGTGCTATATAGGATCATTATTTTCCTTTAGCACGGTTTGCCTACAACAAAATTATCATTTTGGTATTCAGATGGCCCCATTTGAGGTGTTGTATGGTAGATGGTGTAGATCTCTAATCGGATGGTTCAATTTAGTTGAGATGGATTCATTGGATACAAACTTGCTTTGAGATGCTATGGAGAAAGTTCGTATGATCTAGGTAGACTGTTGGCAGCCTAGAGTCGATAGAAAATTTATGCAGATCAGAGAGTTTGATCTCTAGTGTTCATGGAAGGTGATCATGTTTGGTTCTGAGTATCACCTATGAAGGGTGTGATGAGGTTTGAAAAGAAGGACAAGCTTAGCCCTAGATTTATCGGACCGTTAAAGATTTTAAGTCGTGTGAGAAAGCTGGCCTATAAGTTGGCCTTGCCACCTAGCTTGTCAGCTGTGCATTCTGTATTTCATGTCTCCATGCTTTAAAAATACCTGTCGAATAAGTCCCATGTACTTTCTCTTAATTTAGTTGAGTTGGGTCTAAACATATCTTTTGAGGAGGAGCCTATAGCCATTTTGGATAGGCAGGTCCGGAAGCTTAAGACCAAAGATATTGTTTCGGTGAAGGTGCAATAGAAGCATCGTTTAGTTGGTGAGGTGACTTAGGAGAGTCAGATATGCGTGTCTGATATCCTCAGCTTTTCGAGTTTTCAAGTACTTTCTTTTCCTTTATGTTCAAGGACGAACATGGTTTTTAGTGGTGGATAATGTAATGACCTAGTCGGGCATTTTGAATGCTTCATGAATTACCATTTCCCCCCTCCTTATATCAACCTTGAGTCTTTTATGTTTGAGTTTCGAAAGTTTGTTTTAATCTTTGTGTTCAGAGTTCAGAATTTTGTAAGTTTTGATTTTTAAAGGCTTAAGTTTCTTGAGAGTAGTTTTTGGTGTGTTTTGGAGTTTGAGTGTCTGAATGGAATTTCACCGATTCCATCAGTCCCGTAAAGTGGAATCTGATCTATGAGAGTTGCCGATTTTAGATTTTGAGTCTTTTTAGGAATTTTATGTTATAAGTTGTGAATTTTTTGAATTTTAGCATTTGGGTTAACTTTGGTCAACATTTCGGGGTTCGGATGCTCAGATCGGAAATTCGAGAGTTCCATTAGATTTGGGGAACAATTTTTCGCCTAGGTGAGGTATAAGTTGATTGCTGTGAGGTTCTAAGCTTGTTTTAGCCTTTTTAGGTATTGAGTTAGTTTCTTCTGATTCTCACGAATGTTAGTTAAAGAAGACCTCAGATTCATGTTTTGAGGGTTCCATTGAGTCCACCAGGTTGAGAGTATTTGATCTGTATATATGGTTTGTGTGCACGGGGTTCCAGACAAATTCCGAGGGTCCTTTTGGAGTTTGATTGTTGGCTGATTTTTCTTATGCTATGTTCTGGTGCACCCTCTGCGTTCACGAAACTTGTGGCCGCATTCACGGAGGGGAGGGGGTGACGACCCCACATTCACGGTAGGTCAAGGAGTTGACCTCTCTTTCACAAAGTTTTAATTGTGTTTGTGGGAGGTCAAGGCGTGAACTCCACGTTTGCAGGAGACACGCTGCATTCGCGGAGGTCCACCAAATTAAATCTCACGTTTGCGGGCAGGGGTTCACGTTTGTGGAGGACCCCTGATAGTGTTTAAACCCAAATTTTTGGGTTTCTTCCCCATTTTTCATTTTTTGAGCTTTGAGAACTCGGTGGAGGCAATTTCAATCGTGTTTTTCAAGATAAAATAATTGGGTAACATATTTTAACTCTAAATCTTTAATTACCTATTATATTTATTGAATTTATGAATTTAAATCATGATATGGGTTGATAAATTGTGGGTTCTGCATGATATTGAGTTTTGAAGTAAAAGTGAGTTTGTGAATTGATTTTAAGTTGTTTTTCAAAATAATTTTCACCAATGAGTTCCCAAACCTTCAGTTCAAGTATTAAATTCAGATTAAAACCTTATTTTAGGAATTGGGTTTTGTGTTGATTGACCTAATTATCAAAGAATTGATGTGGGTAATATTGTTTCTAGAAATTATTATGAATATTTGATTTATATAGATTGTGTGGCTTTCAAAGTCATTCAGAAGGGGAGGAGTCAACTCTTGGAGTGATTATTAATTGATTTAAGGGAAGTAATCTCTTAAACCTTGTATTCGAGAAGAATTTGTGTATTCCATTTGTTGTTTGCGTGTTGGGAGTAATGGGATGAGGTTAAAGGTTAATTGTCCACTTGATAAACCTTAATGAATAAAAAGGGGTTGAAATGAAAAGGCTATGTGATGAATATGATGATATGAATTGCTTTGTTGTGATCCTTATTGATTGATTGATGAAATGCTTGATAACACGAATATGGACTTGAGTTGCATGAATTGTTGTCTCTTCCATGTGGTGTGCTATTCCTTGTATTCATTTATTGTTAAACACTGTGATGAGACATGTGATGGTTATGATTTCGAGGTCATTTCTGATAAGTTTTATGATGCCGAGGTCATTGTCATAGAGTGATTTTATGTCGAGGTCATTTCTGGCTAGTGATTATATCTGAAGCCGATTGGAAATGGTCCCAGTTAGTAATATTCTGATGGAATATAGTTTCGGCGAGAGATTGATTATTATAATCTGATTCATTTTGATGCTTATGTGTGACTTACTTGTTACTTGTGGTTGATATACTTGTTATGTGTGATTATTCTACTTGACATTGAGATTGACTTACTTGATTCATTTGCTAATTGATTTGTGACTATTGAACTATTAATATTGGGCCTTGTGAGTCGTGTATTATAGAACTTTTACGTTGGGATGATTTCTGTGCAGGTTGTAGTTTGAGGAGGTTTAGTTGGAGAGTAAGGCATATTCGATTTCTAGCTAGATACCTTGTTTATTAGGTTGCTTGATGGGTACCGTGTTGTTGGTACTCACCGCATGTTTCTACACTTGTGTAGGTTCAGAGCCCAGTGTAGCGTGATTTCTCTTCTCTACTTTCTGAGTCTTATCAAAGGAATATTGAGAGGTAGCTACTTGTCATCCCAACAGGACCTCATTTCCTTTTCTTTATGCTTTGTTCTATTTGAGAAGCAAAAACTGAAAATTGTAATTATTTTAATTAAGTACTTTATGTATTTAGTGGCTTGTACACTTAACAACCAGATGTTTTCCATTTTATTTTGTTCTTGTTTTATATTTCCGCATTTATTTTATTTCGTTAGGTGAGACTGACTTGTCTTGATGGGAGTAGACAAGTGCAACCACATCCAATTTTGGGTCGTGAAAGAAACTAAGGTAAAAAAAATAAACATAACCAAATGTTTATATATCTATGAATCCTCTAAACATAACTGAGAAGTGACTAATGGGAGAAGAACCTCGGTTTACCTTGAAAATATAAACATAAAGTATTGGATATGTGTCAACTAAGCCCCAGAAACAGAGAGGAGCTTGCCAATAGCAAAATATATTTAACTAAATGAGTAGTCTATCACGTGTCTATGTACCTAAGTATGCATCAATGAAAATACACACAGACCCGAAAAAAGGGATGTATGTACAAATGAAATGGTACTGTATATAAAATGGCAGAATGAAACATAACGTACCTATCAGATCAATAGAAGTAGCTAATATAGTCATAATCATAACATATGAAGCTTAAGAGATGAGGTCGTACAAACTTTCTTAAGGATACATCTTTTATCATATTTTATTTCATTATGGGAGTAATAATGTAACCAACATAAACTACCATGTGAGGGCATAAAGATTGATCTTGTCCCGGTCAGGTAAGCCATCTCATACCTTGCTGAGTATGCGACATACGTGTATATATCATGTGGATCCATAACTAACCCTTACTAGGGGCATACAAATAAGTCTCCCGAATTAACTATACGATCCTTAAACTATGTCGACAAAAGTAGCTTTAGGCATTCGTCATTTAAACTTATGACTTCACGGTTAAATATTTAACTCCCTTATGATCATGTGATCATGGGATAGCTCATAGGCTCTTATTCATAACATTCAAGAACCATACTTCATCGTTTTAATTCGTATCATCATATAGTGAAACACAAATTCATGTATCGCAATTTTACATTCATGAGAGACACGTAGCATATCATAATGATGAAGTTAGATAATAATAAGAAAGTATCATAAGGTCTCACATTTGATAACATTCATAACACATAGTTCTAGGGCTCATAACATAATAATTTTCAAGAAAACATCAACAAATCGTCAAAGAATTATCAATAATTCATAAAGAAAATAGTGAAAGTAGTTCTTAAGATAAAAATTTCTTCTTTGAATAATCATTTGTAACTTCATGTAGAAAGTCTTAGAAAACTCATGGGTGAAAGAATTATACAGAAATTTAAGTACATTCATGGAGGTTTTTTAAGTTTCATAAAGATTCAAGAATAATTCAAGAATATGCAATTGCGTCCTGACCTTAATTCCTTCATGGAGGATTCTTTGAAATCATGGAAATGTAGTTCGTGCGAAAGAACAATGTGTTTCCACGTATAAAGATAACCTTACATACCCGGAAGAACAATATTTCTTGAAGAAAAGCTTTGGTCTTGGAACCTTATTGCTTGAACTTGAGAAACCTTGTTGGACCCGATTGGTCCCATTTGAGGTTCCAAATGAACCTATCTTAGAATGGAAGTGTGGAAATTCGGTGCCTAAGGGTCAGTTTATATTTTGCCTAAAGGCTAGAAAAATTATCTCTAAAGGTTGTATCTATCATATTTTTTTGATTAGGGATACACATTCTGAAACCCCTACTCTTGAGTCAATTTTGATTATTAATGATTTTTCAGGAAATGTTTCCTAATGATCTTCTCGGTGTTCCTTCCAAAAGGTAAATAAACTTCAGTATTGACCTTTTTCTAGATACATAACCTAACTTTATTCCTCCTTAATTTATGGCTTAGGAAAAAATTAAGAAGTTAAAGGATAACTGGAAAGATTTATTGTATACGAGTTTTATTAGATCGAGTATCTCGCAATGGGGTACTCTGGTGTTTTTTGTTCGAAAGAATGATGGTAAACTCCGTATGTGTATTCATTACCGGCAATTTAAAAAGGTCATGATAAATAATAAGTATTCTATTCCAAGAATTTATTACTTGTTTGATCAATTATAAGGTGGGAGTTTCTTGTCAAAGATTGATCTTTCATCAGGGTATCATCAGTTGAAGGTAATAGAAAGTTACATTCCGAAGATGACTTTTTGAACTCGGTAAGGTCATTATTTGTTTCTTGTGATGTCATTTGGTTCCACTAATGCCCCATGGGCATTCATGGATCTAATGAATAAAGTGTTTAAGCAATATATTGACATGTTCGTGTTTATTGATGCTATTTTAATTTTACTCAAGGAGTGAGGATGAGCATGTTGATCATCTCAGGGTTCTGTTGCAAATTCTCAAGGATCACCAATTGTATGCTAAACTTAGCAAATGTGAGTTTTGGTTGAGGTCTGTTGCTTTTCTTGGCCATATTATTTCCTATTAGGGTGGTCTTATTGTTCAGAATGGCTCAAAATCATCTATTGTTTCGGATGTGAAAGCTCAACAAGATCTTCATCTGATTATGGTTGAGTTGAAAAAGTCCATTTTTGAAAAAATCCATTGAGGATTTATCCAAATGGGAAGATGGTGTTCTTCCTTACCAAGTTCGGTTATGTGTTCCAAATATTGATGAGTTTAGGCATTCAATTTTAGTTGAAGCTCACAGTTCTCAGTTTCTATTCACCTAGGAGCCACCAAAATATACCATGATTTTCGGAAGGTCTATTGGTGGAATGGGATGAAGAAAGATATTGTGGAATTTCTGGTTAAGTGTTCAAATTGTCCACAAGTTAAAGTTGAGCATTAGAAATTAGGAGATTTGGCCCAAGACATTAGCATTCCTTGGAAGTGGGAAGATTTGAATATGAACTTCATTACGAGTTTACCTCGTACTCGTTGACAATTTGATTCAATTTGGGTTATTATTGTTGACCGAATGACTAAGTTGGCTCATTTTCTTCCTATGAAGACCTTATTTTCAGCCGCATACTATGCTAGACTCTATATTCGGTAAATGGTGAATTTGCATGGAGTGCCTTCATCCATTATCTCCGATCAAGGTACCCAGTTTATTTCTCTCTTTTGGAGGTTGTATCAGAAAGGTCTTGGTACTCAAGTGAAGCTTAGTACATTTATTTATCCTCAGACTGATGGTCAAGTCGAGCATAATATTCAAACTTTGGAGGATATGTTGAAAGCTTGTGTGATTGATTTTAAAGGTAGTTGGGATGATCACTTGTCTTTGATTGAGTTTGCTTATAATAATAGTTCTCACTCAAGTATCTGAATGACTCAATTTGAGGGTCTCTATGGTAGGAGGTGTAGGTCTCCTATTTGTTCGTTTGTGTCACGAACTAAAAATAGATGTGATGGAACTCATCTTATTCCACCAAGACAAGTCATCCTAAAATGCAACTATTATGATAAAGTGCACAAATAAAATAAAAATAAAGTTTAATAAGAAATAATAATGCAAATAACAATTCAACTTAACTAAATCCCCAAAACATGGTTATCACGTGCACAAACCTCTTATGTATTACAATAGATTTGAAAGAAAAATACAAGTCTCAAATGACATTGTCACTGAAGTAGAACCAGATCATAAATAGGAGAAGAGGTCCATCGGTATGGCAAATAGCTACCTGAGAAATCTCCACAAGAATCATGTACATCAAGGGTGTCTGTGGTAGTCTTGAAGCAATCAAGAAACCAGTAAATGAAAGAAAAAAGGTGTTTCCGTTTGCTAGAGGTCTTGGACCAAGATATCAGGACTTCTGAACCGCTATGCTAACAAAACTACCTTATCTCACTTATCATCAGTTTGTTTTATCCTTGGAAGTATATGAACAAATGCTTAATAGCGTCAATGAAGAAACAGAAAACATACCACGCCATGACCAAGCCTTTGTTGGCCAAAGAGGATGAGGATGGGATCTACGCGGAGGCGGATTCAATTCAAGATGCAGAGGATTCAATCCTACAACAAGATACAATCGAAACCCTTACCAAAACTCTAACTTCAATGAAAATAAATATGAGCATATTGCAAAAAATTTCAATTGGAAGAAAACCTCGCCACACCAACCAGTAGAAAACATTATCAAACGTCAAATATGTGGAAAGTTCAATCACACTACCCTTGAATGTTGGAATCACTTTGATCATTCATTCTAATCAGAGGAAAATTTGCCAAAGGCACTAGTTGCAATGAGTTTGAAAGCTTAAGAAGATCCAAAAGTGTGCAGATTCAGGAGGAACAACACACATTTTAAACAACACAAGTAAACTCTCTAAAGTCATGTGTTATAGAGGTAATGATAAAATTCTTGTTGGTAATGGATAAATTTTGAATATTTCTCATATTCGTTACGGAAAAATTGATACTCAAAATGGTACATTAAACCTTAAAAATGTTCTAGTTGTTCCAAACATTAAAAAGAACCTGATATATGTGGGACAATTAGCTCAAGAGATTGCCTTTACCACTTCGTTCGATTCTAATTTTTTTTTTGTTAATTCACATGAGTGAAAACTACTTGGTAAAGGAAGCAAAAATGGAGGGTTGTATGCAGTAGATGAAATAAAGCATCAAGCCTTTTATGTTTTCAAAAATCCTACCTCTGAAAACATTTGGCACTAGAGAATGGGTCACCCTCATACAAAATATTTGAAGCTTTTGCTCTAAAGAGATTTAATTTATGTTTCTAGTTGGGAACCAGGAAAATCACCATTAGTTGCCAAATTGGAAATAATTTTTTTTTCGTCCAACAAAGTTTTGACATCTCCTCTAGATAAATTCCATTGTGATTTGTGGGGTCCTACACCAATTTTATCTTGCCAATAATTTAAATACTATTCAATTATTGTTTATGATTCTATTCATTACTCATGCCTTTTTCCTTTAAAGAAGTAATATAATTTCTCTGAGAACTTTCTTAAATTTCAAAGACATTGAAAATCAGTTTGAAAGATTTTTTTTTTCAAAGTGATGGTCGAGGTGAATTCACTTCAATTGAGTTTGAAAATTATTTATTTCAATGTGGCATTCATCATCAATTTTCTTGCCCATACACCCCATAGCAAAATGGAGTTGTTGAAATGAAGCATTGCCATATTGTTGAAATAGGTCTCACCTTGTTATTTCAGGCTAACCTCCCTTGCAAATATTGGGTTGGTGCTTTTCTAACAACATATTTTTGGATAAATCGCATGTCTTTCACTATGCTGAAAATGGAAACTCCTTTCTTTAAATTGTTTAATCGTCATTCTGACTATGGAGTCTGAATGTTTTTGATGCAAGTTCTTTCCATATTTAAGAGACTATGGCAAAAAAAAGTTCCCAAAGAAAATGTATCCTTGTGTTTTTCTTGGATACTATCCTATTCACAAGGGTTATAGATGTCTTGATCTCTCAACTAATAAATTTAGATTTCACAAAATGTTGTTTTTGATGAAATTATTTTTCCATACTCCTTCAAAATAAATGTCTATAAAAGAAAATTTAGAAGTCACAACATTTTCAGATTCAGATGCGTGGAGAAAGAAAGAGACTGAGTTTACAATTCAAAAAGGAAGTGCACAACAATTGAAATATACTAAAAAAGTTGATGCAAATATTATAAAAGGGGGATGGTGTATTCTATGTGATGAAGACTATGTCACCAAATGTCAAAAATAAAAAAGAGAAGTCACCTCAGTTATACCATCCTGATTCAGAAAATACTGAAACTGAGAAGTCACCTCAGCTATACAATTCAAATTCAGATAATGCCATAATGATTGAGCTCACTACTGACGAGGGAAATGCAACAGAAAATGAACGACTTGTAGTCGAGAATGAAGAACTAGAATGTTTGAGCAGTGGACATACAACCTCTAACTATAATAAAACTCAAACAACAATCTCTTTATGACTTACCAAATCTGAATGAAAAACTAACTTATACTTCTAATGATTTCTGTGCAGATTCAATGCAAGCCTCAAAAGATACTCATACGATTACTCGGATGAAGTTGAGGAATGATCCATAATTAGATTCTAACCTTGCAAATGAAACTCAACAGATTCGAGAAAAGAAATATGAAATGGCGAGGAAAATTACATCATCACACCTTAATCACAACTAGCAGCGTTACAACTGTGAAATCTTACAGAGATGCTCTTGCTCACTCCTACTGGAAAGAAGAAATGAAAGAAGAGATAGAAGCACTACATTAAAATCGCACTTGGACCCTTATGCCTAGACCAACAAACGCTAATGTAGTTGGTTTAAAATGGATTTATCAAGTGAAATTCAAGGAAGATGGATCTATTGAACGATACAAAGCCTGCTTGGTTGCACAATGGTACACACAAGTGGAAGGCATTGACTATGAAGAAACCTACATTTCAGTTGTAAGACCTACTACCATAAGATTTGTGCAAGCTATTGCAGTCTCGTCAAGTTTGAAATTAAGGCAATTGGGTGTCAAAAATGCCTTCCTCCAGGTATTTTAAAAGAAACTGTGTATATGGAACAACCACCGGGATTTAAGGATCCAAAGCTCCCTGATTATGTGTGCAAACTAAACAAATCAACTTATGGACTCAAACAAGCACCTTGTGTTTGGTTAAATAGATTGTCTTAATTTTTAATTCACATTAGTTTTGTCTGTAGCAGGCAGACTCTTCTTTATTTATTTTAAGAAAAATGGTATTATTGTGCTCATGTTAATTTATGTCGATGATATTGTGCTTACAGGAAATAATGAAGATTTTACACAGGCATTAATAATTCAACTCAGCTCAGAATTTTCATTAAAGGACTTGAGAAAATTACATTACTTTCTTGGGCTTGGAGTACAATATTTTCTAGGAGGCATTACTCTATCCCAAGGCAAATACACGAAAGATCTTCTCAACCGAGCTAACCTTATAGAAAGCTCTCACTTTAATACACTAGTGGAATTGAAATTGCATCAAGTATCAGAAGATTCAAAGTTAGTTGAGGTAAAGGAATATCAATGTCTAGTGGGTGCAGTTCAATATCTAATGTATACATGTTCTGATATTGTCCATGCAGTCAATAAAGTATGTCAAAAACTGAATGAGTCAACAGAAGGAGACCTGAAAGAGGTAAAGAAAATACTTCGCTACCTCAATGGAACAATGCACTTTGGAATCAAATTTCTTTCCCAAAGTCCTATAAAGCTATATGAATTTTGGGACTCTGATTGGGCAGGTTGTCCGGGCACTAGAAGACGCACTACTGGTTACTGTATATATCTAGAAGCTAATTGCATTTCCTGGTCATCAAAGAAGAAACCAGCTTTCAAGATCAAGTTCTGAAGAAGAATATAGGTCAATGGTAAGTACAATGGCATATGTAGTATGGGTTACCTTCTTACTATGAGATGTTGGAATTAAATTACAAGAACAACCACAAATTTTTTGTTACAACAAAAGCACACTCTACATGACCATAAATCCAATATTTCATGCCTGCACAAAGCATATAGAGATCGACTACCACTTTTTCGTGAGAAGGTGGCTATTGGAGCATTGAAAACTCGATATATTCCCTCATCTCATCAAATTACAGATATATTCACCAACCGTTGTCAAAACTATCATTTTGGAATTTTAGAAACAAGCTAAGAGTACATTCAATCATTTCCTCTAGTTTGAGAAAGGGTGAAAAGAATGATATTCAACCTACAACTAAGGAAAGAGCTACAACTATGGTTTATGACACACAAAAGGAAAGATCTAATCAATTGATATCAAATCTCATTCAATATGTTACCATATCACAGGGATTTCCTCAATCAAGATTCATTCCATAATGGTTCCTGAATTTCTCCTAAATGTTGAACCAAATCAGCAGGATAATGACTAATCTTTTGTCGGCTTACTTATCTCTCATGAAATTTTGTATATATATATATATATATATATATACATATATATATATCCTATGTAATTAAAACACACTGTGAAGCAATACTAAATTTGAATTGCAATTCTCATAAAGTTCTTTCTAAATGTAGCAGCTAGGGGTTAGTTGATGAATGGTAGATTTGCACTCATTTAAAGTCCATTTAGCTCAATAATTAGTGTCCTCAATGCCTAATTTATTTCCTATTCTGATAGAATTCTGATGATTTGCAGACATGAAAGGAATTGGACAAGGCAAAGACCGATGTTTGAAAGAATGGCCAAAAATACAACAAGAAGTGCAAAACCACACATTGTTGATCGCCCAACAAGAAGGGCGAGTCGCCAAAGAAGCTGAGACCGCCTAAGTTGACAGTGCACTGAGTCAATCCTCAAGGTCAATCAGTGACGTGGAACAAGAACAACGATCTGTCGAAACGCATAAGGTGAAGTTAGTGAATATCGCTGAATCTGACAGTGCTGATAGAAAAAAGACAGTTCAGAAGGCGATATGAGGTAGAAAATCAGCGACTCACCGAAGTCACTAAAGGGGACTCAAATGGGATTGTCGAACAAGACTCAAATACCTGAAGATCAAGAAAAAAGTGAAACAAAGCGAGAAGGGCGATTACCCGAATGTGGTTGGCGAACTCAGCTAACATCACCGAAAGGGACACAGAACTGATTTTTTGGTAAAATTTTGGAAAACTATAAATAGCCCAAAAGAAGAGAAAGATGTGTGGAAAAATTGTGAAAAATATTCTGAACATTCTAGAGAGAGAAACTTTTTCCATTAAGCAAAAACACTTGTTGAAGCTTTCAATTGTATAAACTTGAATTTGGGAAATTGAGGTTGGATTTGCAGTGGGTTTTCTATTAAATACTCAAATTCATGGTATCCATGGCTAATTTCATGCAAGGTATAATCTACTTACACTTTGCAATGTGTGGCTAACACCACAATCTCTTGGAGTGTGATTATGGGGTTTGGTATTGATTTAATCTAGTGGGTTTGTTGAATTGCTCTGATTTACGACTGCTAATCATAGATTTGACTGATTTTCAAGTGATTAATTCATGAACTGAGGTGGCCAACTTAATTCGAGTTTCGATCTTGAAATGTTGGTCAAAAGAGACCAATATAAATGGGTAATTTTCTCGATAGTTGTAGTTTAGGTTACTTAATTATGGATCTAAAGTTTTGGGTTGTTATGAATGACATATAGATGGGACCGAAAGGAGATTCTATTTAAGAAAGATTTGAGATTCAAAGAAGCTTAGCATCAATTATGATGACCTAGCTTATTTGTGATTAATCAGTTGTAATGGGCAATTCTATAATACCCCAAGTGAAATCAACATTCGATCTCCACACCCCCCGAGTCCTTTAGTTTCGTAAATCGTTGATTATTTCAATATTGTTAATTGGGTGTTTGAATTCTTGTTGTTAAAGTTAGTGGACCTATCCAACCATTTGATCATTCAACTTCATTGGAATTAATTGCTTGTTAATTCTTTGATTAGATTCTTAACCATATACCATTTCTTGTGGAATTCGACCCCGACTCTTTGTTGGGTCTTTTTTTTATTAACAACAACTGCTCACTCATTTGATTTTTTTTGAGGAGTGATTTGAGCGTTATCATCGGTACCAAACAAGACAATACTCAGCAAGCAAACTCCTAAGCACAAAGTCAAACAATCTAGAATACCGGTACTTCTACCACTCCATCCAACCTCCACAACTACAACCTTCATAAAACTAATCCAACCTAATAGTGCACAATTATAATAGCTCAAAGCTCAATAACAACTCTCTAACAATTACAAATCAACAGTACACATAATAAAGTTTATCAATCACATGTTCCACAAAAAGACACTGTAACACCTCGTTATTTGAAAGAGCTAAATTTATAAAGAACTAATTTTAAAAGAGCCAAATCTGAAATTTTACAAGTTATGCTTAATTTATAAGTTTTTGGTCAACTTCAAATGACCATAACTTTTAGTACATGATGAGTTAGGTGGCTCATAAAATATCAAATGAAATATCTTGGAATCCTCTTTCCAACGCCACCGAGTTTGCTAATTTTTGAGTATGAGGGAGATACACCTGTTTGAAGTCGGGCTGTCCAGTTAAGGAAAGTTACCCAAAAATATGAGGGGTATTTTGGTCTTTTCCTTACCCTTTCAGATTTAAGCATTTTTAGTAAATAATTAGGGGTCTAAACTGATTTGGTTCAGTTTTCCAAGACCAATTTACGCTTAGCGTTTTGAGAGTATTTCAAGGAGAGGAGAAAAGAGAAAAGTCAAGGCGTTCATGAAGTTTTCTTGCGAATCGAAGGTTATTTCTCCAAGGGTTTAATCCCTAAGAGGTATGTGAGTTCTCATAGTGTTGGGTTCGTTCACCCACACGCCAATCATATTATTTTCAGTGCAATTTCATTCTTGAAGTTGAAGGATATAAGTTCTTGATGTGTGTTCTTGAAGTATTGCTTTTGTTCTTGAATTAGGATGGGTTTGATGAGTTTTTGAGATAATCGTACTGAGTTTAAGAGTTGTTTTTGAGTAGATTCTCATGTACTTGTATTGGGTAATTGAATCTAAGAAAAACTTGAGGAAATCAAAAGATTAAAAGTGATTTAGGATTAGAAAACGAGAGAGAAAATTCATCGGATTGATTTGGGGGAAGGGTGGCGCGGCGCGCCCCAGATGCGCCAGCAGGTCTGGCCTGGAGCGCCAACAGTGCACCAAAATGAGCCTTCTGAACTTTAGGGGTTGGCGCCCCATGCCAGCAGTGCGCCCGGGTCGTCTGCCCCCACCCTTTTTCCGTCGTTTTACCTGTCTAAGTTCTTTTAAAGTGTAACTTCACTCCCTATAGATTCTAACTACTCTAAAATACTTTGAAACATCTAGAAATCATTCATAACATGAATCATAACCTTGAATTCATAATACAAATTCAAGGTAGAGTTAAGAGTCAAGTCTTGAGAGTTCTTCGAGTCATTTTAAAAAGTCTTTACAAATTGTTTTAAACTTGTTTTAAGACTTGAGCATTTGAGTTTGAGAAAGAGTAGAGATGAGTTCATTTTCTTTAAAATGATATATGAGAACTAAGTATTCCCAAGAGTAAATATTTTTACATTTAAGATGAGAGGAAACACCAATTTTCAAAAGAGTTCATGAACAGTTTTGAGTACTGTCTCTTTTAAGAGAAATTTTTTGAGTAACAATCTCAAAGTTGAGGAAAAGGAAATGTTTTCTTTCAAATATATGAGCTAAGTTATATTTTGGGAGTAGTATTGATCACCAATATGGGGGAGAGTTCTAACAACTCACAGCCCCCATAAACCATGTAGCCAACGTAGGTAGAAAGGATCATACTCTTTAGATGATTCCTTATTACTTTTTAGCATAGACTAGTGGATCCACTTAGTTGAGGATTTCTATACCCTGACAAAGTATATGACAGTTCTGGCAGCGTGGGATAGATGTTGTATCATTAGATAGCTCATAGTGATGGTTGTCGGTTAGAGAATCTCCCAAACAGAGTTTATTTTTTATTTTTGCATACAAATTGAGTTATATTGTATTTTATAATAAATTGAGGATATCTACTATTTGAAAAGCTTTTCTTTATATTGCATTGTTATTTTTGCTTTAAATTGAAATGAGGTTGAGTTGAGTTGAGTTGAGACGAGGTAAGTTGTTTCTTCAATTCTAGTTCAAGCTTATGACATGTTTTAGAATTCCCCTCACATGCTCGTACATTCCATGTACTGACACCATTTGGCCTGCATCTTTTATGATGCAGATACAGGTAACCAAGATAAGAAACTAGCACTTCATTGATCCAGTTGAGTTCCAAAGTTATTTGGTGAGCCTTCTTCCTTCCGGAGGATCCCTTCTTTACTTTCAGTTATTTCAGTTGTTAGGATGATCGGGGGTCTTGTCCCTACATCCCTCATAGTATTAGAGGCTTCATAGATATATAGACAATAGTTCATGAGTCTTGTTCATTTCAATTGTTATATTCTAGACTTGAGTTGCCATATTGGCCAGTGAATGTTTTATTTCTAAAATATTCTGATTTATCTTTTGAGACAGTTGAGTTAAAGATTTTATTTCAGTTCATTTTATGTTGAGTAAGTCTTCCGCTGAGAGTTGAGCCAGGCCAAGGATTCCCTTGGGGACAAAAATAGTTCTCGAGTGCCGGCCACGCCTAGGGTGTATTCTCGGGGTGTGACAAACTTGGTATCAGAGAACAGAGTTTAAGAGTCCTGGGGTGTCTATGAAGCCATGTCTGTAGAGTCCTTGTTATCGGTTTGAAGCGCGCCACATCTATAATTAGGAGGCTGCGACATTTAGGAACTATCTCACTTCTTTCATACTCTTTGCATAGGATAGAGTTTATATCTATAAAGTTTCTTTCTAACTCATGCTTGTGCGCATCTTTCAGATCATGCCTCCATGAAGAGTTGTTTGAGGTCATCCCGCAGGAAGAAATGCTGATCCTCAGGATCAAGGCATCCCCAATGCACCAGAAGTGCAAACCTAAGGAGAGGTCACTAACGCTGAGTTTCGGGATGCTATCCGGATGTGGAGCCAAGTTGTGACCAACCAAGCAAGGCAACAAAAGGGGAATCGAGATGATGTGGCTGATAAATCCAGCATCCTTGAGTTCTTAAGGATGAATCCTCCAGACTTCACCGGTTCAAGTGTCACTTAGGATCCAGAAAACATTATGGAGGAATTGCAGAAAGTGTTTGAGGTTATGCATGTGGCTGATGCTGAGCGAGTGGAACTAGCTGCATACCAACTGAAGGGTTTTGCTAGAGTATGGTACGACCAATGGAAGAAGAGTAGAGCTGAGGGTGCACTAATTGTGAGCTGGGCTGTGTTCGAAGAGACCTTCATGGGGTGTATCGTTCCCTGTGAACTAAGAGAGGCAAAGGTAAGAGAATTCCTCACTCTTAAGCAGGAATCCATGAGTGTGCATGAGTATAACCTCAAGTTCACTCAACTGTCCCGCTATGCTCCGGAGATGGTTGCTGATATGAGGAGTAGGATGAGCTTGTTTGTTTCTGGGTTGTCTCGTCTGTCAAGCAAAGAGGGTAAGGGTGCGATGTTAATAGGGGACATGGACACAAAAAGGCTTATGATCCATGTGTAACAGGTTGAGGAAGATAACCTGATGGATAGAGAAGAGTCTTAAAATAAGAAGGCTAAGAAAACAGGAAATGAGTGCGGGCAGCATAAGAGTAATGCAAACCGGTCATCTTTCCAACAAAATCAAAATAGACATGCTCCATCATCTGCTAGTGCACCTTCATAAAGGAACAGAGGTGAGTTCAAGAATCATAATTCACAGAACTTTAGAGCTAGACCTGTACAGTCTCAAGGTAGTGTGGCACAAGGAGGTAATGGGACTCCTGCATGTGCTAAGTGTGGTAGGAACCACTCAGGAGTGTGTCGTGATGGATCCACTACTTTTTTCAAGTGCGGTTAGAATGGTCACTTCATGAGAGAGTGCCTTAAGAACAGGCAAGGTAATGGAAATGGGGGCAATAGAGCCCAATCTTCTTCAGCGGCTCCGCCAGACAGCGCTGCACCTAGAGGAGCTACTTCAGGGACAGACGGAGGGGTAAACCATCTGTATGCTATCACTAGTCGCCAAGAGCAAGATAATTCACCAGATGTTGTCACTAGTATGGTCAAAGTCTTTACTTTTGATGTATATGCATTGCTAGATCCAGGAGCGGGTCTATGTTTTGTGACTCCATATGTTGCTATGAGGTTCGATATTATTCCTGAAAAACTTCTTAAGCCCTTCAGAGTTTCCACACCTATTGGTGAGTCTATTCTAGCTGAGAGAGTTTATCATGATTATACCATTTCTATCAATCACAAGGACACCATGGCTGAATTAGTTGAATTAGACATGGTAGATTTTGATGTTATTCTAGATATGGACTGTCTTCATGCCTGTTATGCCTCAGTTGATTGTGGAACTCGAGTAGTAAAGTTTCAGTTTCCTAATGAGCCAGTTATAGAGTGGAAGAGTAGTTCAGCAGTGCCTAAGGATCATTTTATTTCATACTTAAGGTGAGAAAGTCAGTTTCCAAGGGGTGTATCTATCACTTAGTCCGAGTTAATGACTCTAGTGTTGAGACACCACCTGTTCAGTTAGTTCCAGTTGTAAGTAAGTTTTCAGAGGTCTTTCCAGATGATCTTCCCAGAGTTCCTCTTGAGAGTGAAATAGACTTCGGTATAGATATTCTTCCTGATACTCATCCTATCTCTATTCCACCATATAGAATGGCTACCGCTTAGTTGAAGGAGTTAAAAGAGCAGTTGAAAAACCTTCTTGAGAAAGGTTTCATTTGACCAAGTGTCTCACCTTGGGGTGCTCCGGTCTTAATTGTGAGGAAGAAAGATGGTTCTCTTAGAATGTGTATAAATTACCGTCAGTTGAACAAGGTTACTATCAAGAATAAGTATCCACTTCCGAGGATTGATGTTCTTTTCGATCAACTTCAGGGTGCCACTTGTTTTTCAAAAATAGACCTCAGATCAGGCTATCATCAGTTGAGAGTAAGAGAAAGTGACATCCGTAAGACAACTTTCAGGACCCGCTATGGTCATTATGAGTTTCTGGTTATGTCTTTTGGCCTAACTAATGCTTCTGCAGCGTTCATGGACCTTATGAATAGAGTATTTAAGCCTTATCTAGATATGTTTGTTATCGTGTTCATTGATGACATTCTCATCTATTCGAGAAATGAGGAAGATGATGCTAGTCATCTCAGAATAATTTTTTAAACTCTCAAGGATGGAGAGTTGTATGCTAAATTCTCTAAGTGTGAATTTTGGCTTGAGTCAGTGGCATTCTTAGGCCACATTGTTTTTGGTGATGGGATTCGAGTTTACACTCAGAAGATTAAGGCAGTGTAGAACTAGCCTAGACCCACGTCTCTAACTGATATTAGGAGTTTCTTGGGATTGGCTGATTATTATAGAAGGTTTGTCGAGGATTTCTCATCTATTTCATCCCCGTTGACTAAGTTGACTCAGAAGACAGCAAAGTTTCAATGGTCTGCAACTTGTGAGAAAAGCTTTCAGGAATTGAAAACTAGGTTGACTACTGCCTAGTGTTGACCTTACCAGAAGGTATGCAAGGTTTTGTTGTGTATTGTGATGCATCCAGAGTTGGACTGGGTGTAACACCCCGTATTCAAAAAGTCCAAATAGTAGTTTTCCAGAAGTTGTAGGTGCCAACCCACGCTGGCAACCCACGACCCCTGGAAGGGACCACAGACCGTAGGTGTGGTCCGTGGATGGCCTGCCTGAAAGTGGTCTGAGGGCCTAAAACCACGGCCTGACCAACTGACCATTGGTCAGACCACAGTCCGTGGTCCAAGGCCTAGAGTTCCAACTTTCTGACACCAGAAGACGGTCCACCATGACGGGCCGTGGGTCAGTCCACGGTCCGTCCACTGGGGTCCATAGGTCATCATTTGGCAGTTATTTTTAGGGGCATTTGGGTCTTTTTCTAATTAATTAATTCCTATACTACGTCGTTTTGCATATGTCTAAGACCCCTATATAAGTATTTTTACCCCCTAATTTCCCAATAGAAATGATTCTCTCTAAATTCACCAAAAGAAATTGGGTTCTTCCTCTATAAAATATTTCTCTCTCTAGAACTTGAAGAAGAAGTAAGGGTTCAAGCTAGGATCAAGGTCAAGTCTCCATTCCTCAACAAATTTGGGCTTTGATAAGTGGATATGCTAGTTTTCATCCATGGATTCCTTCCATTCATGGAGTTCCCAAATTCCTCTAATTTCAAAGTTAGAATTCCCTAATTGAGTTAGGATTTTCTTCAAGTATCATGGGTTCTTTTGATTATTGATTTAAATGATTGAATTATGATTTCTTATGCATGAATTGATGAAATACTATGATTTTATGATGATTTCCCCATGAACCTGTGTAATCTCCATGTTTTCAAGTAATGATTATGTGATGTGGAATTTTGATTATGAAAGAAGAGTTTTATGAAATGAAGCATGCATTGATAAGATTGACATGAATTTATGATGAAATCCATATATAACCCTTTTTTCTAAATGATGATGATTGAAAGTGGGTTTTGACTTTGAAAGGGAAAATTATGGGATTATACATGTCTTTACGAAATCTATGCAAATGTTTTAAGGATGCTTTGAGAGTAAACTATCAATGATGATGTCGGGTTTCTAGAAGCAATCTCTTATGAGTTACCTATGTGCTCCCATAGGATGATTGTCTTAGATAGACATTAGCTAGTGGATCCACTTTAGCTTAGAATCATGGTCCTTACCTTGGAAAGTAGGACAACCCTTTTCAGTGTGGGAGACACCGGGGGAGCATGTTATAGCTCACATGGTCTCTATGTTGTTTAAGGCTAATTCCCACATAAATAATGAACTATGGTTACTTCAAGAAGTATATCACATGTGTTCAAATGTTTTAAAGATGATAGCTTGCATTGACCATGGTTTTATGACTTATGTTTTCTAACTCTTTTATATCATGTTTTAGCTTGGTTAATTGCATGTCATGAAATGAAATGTCCCTTTTTACCATGATTTATATGTTTTATGCATGGCTATCATACTTGGTACAATGTTTTGTACTAACGCATACCGTTGCCTACATTTTCCCCAAATGTAGGGTCCGATAATCAGGTTTCTCAGTTTCGTGGCTAGTTGTTGATTTCGAAATTCCTGAGCTTTGGTGAGTCCTCATGATTCAAGGACGGATGTTCATTGTTTCACTTTCTTTCATGTATTTCAGTTTTGGACATGATGTATGGGCTAGGCCCAATTTCATTCTATTGTACTAGATGGCTATAGTGAGACAAGTGTTTTAGACTTCCACTTTTCTTTTTAAAACTATTGGACTTGAAAAAGGTTTTTTTACTCTTATTGTTCTATTTCTTATGTGATGAAAGCTAAGTGGCTTGTATGGGGTCCTTCGGGGTTCTATACGCCATGTAACATCTAGGGGGTACCCCTGGGTCGTGAGAAACTTGGTAATTAGAGCACAAGGCTTAGAATGGTCCTAGGATGTCTCATAAGCCACGTCGAGTAGAGTCTTGTTCATGAGTGTGAAGCGCGCCACATTTATGAATGAGAGGCTACAAGATATTTAGGAAACTCCACATTTTTCATTTGTCTAAAGTCGTGCGATAAAGTTTAACTCTATAAGGTCTCTCTCCTAATTCTTATCTGATGCTCTATAGGACATGGCTACTCGAAGGCTTATGCTTGAAGAAATGTGAGGGAGAATGTGGAACAAAAAGCTTCTCCCCAAGCTCCTTAAGTTCTGGTCAATCCTTTGGCCGAGCAAGTGACTAATGCGAAGTTTAGAGCTGCTTTTCAAGTGTTGGCTCAAGCCGTGATGACCCAAGCCAATAGGAAGGTTACGGTTCCCGTAAGCCCAAATGTAAGTACGACGGCATCTAGAGTGAGGGACTTCACTAGGATGAATCCTTCGAAGTTTCATGGTTCTAAGGTTTAGGAAGATCCTCAAGAGTTCATTGATGAGGTTTACAAGGTCTTGATGATTATGGGAGTAACGCCGGTGGAAAAGGCGGAGTTGGCCACTTATCAACTAAAAGGTGTTGCTCAAACTTGGTTCAACCAATAGAAGGAAGGGAAACCAAAAGATGCGGGTCCTCTTGATTGGGAGAAGTTTAAGGTTGCTTTTCTTGATAGCTTCTTTCCCATTGAGATGAGGGAAGCAAAGGTGCTTGAGTTCATCAACCTTCGTTAAGGAAGTATGAGTGTGAGGGAATATGCTCTAAAGTTCACTAAATTTTCTAAGTACACTCCAACAATGGTTGCCGATTCTAGGGCAAGGATAAGTAAGTTCGTTTCGGGTGTGTCCAAAATGGTGGTTAAAAAGTGTCGTACCGCCATGCTCATTAATGAAATGGACATCTCTCGTCTCATAGTTCATGTTCAACAGATTGAAGATAAGAAACTTAAGGAGAAGTCTAGGGAAGCAAAGAGGGCTAAGACCGGTAATGGTAATTTCACTGATGTAAGGTTCGATGGACATGGTCGTCCTAGATTTCAACAAAGGTTTTGCGGTCAAGGTTACTCCAATGCTACTCCTAAGTTCAACAAAGATAGGGTGTCTAACCCTAAGACTCAAGGAGGTAATGTTAGTGGATCTTCATTGACTCTGCCTACTTGTGCTAAATGTGGAAGTAAGAACAAAGGTAAGTGCCTAGCCGGCACGGGTGGTTGCTTCAGTTGTGGTAAGAGAGGTCATAAAATGAGAGATTGCCCAATGCTTATGGCTAAAGGGAGAGAGGGCAAACAATCTCCTCCTAATGGGTTGGCTTCCAATGCTTCTAAGCGAAATTGATTATATGAACTTCAGACTCTTGGTGAGCAAGAGGCTTCCCCGGATATGGTTGCTGGTATGTTAAAAGTTTTACACCTTGATGTTTTTGCATTACATGATCCCGGTGCTACCTTGTCTTTTGTGACGCCATATGTGGCTATGAGGTTTGATGTTCTTTTGGATGTGTTGTTAGAACCTTTTTCTGTCCCTACTCCTGTTGGTGATTCTATTGTGGCTAAGAGGGTCTATAGAAAGTGTCCCATTTCCTTGTACCATAGAGTTACTCTTGTTGACTTGGTAGAGCTTGATATGCTAGATTTTGATGTTATCCTGGGGATGGATTGGCTGCACTCATGTTATGCTTCTATTGATTGTAGAACTCGTGTAGTAAAGTTTCAGTTTCCAAATGAGCCTATCCTAGAGTGGAAGAGGAGAAATTCTATGCCTAAGGGTCAGTTTGTCTCTTGTCTTAAAGCTAGAAAGATGATTTATAAGGATTGGATTTACCATCTAGTGAGGATGAGGGGTGTGGATTCTGAAACCCCTACTCTTGAGTCGGTCCCCGTTGTTAATGAGTTCCCGGAAGTGTTCCCAGATGACTTACCCAATATTCCCCCTGAAAGGGAAATAGACTTCGATATTGACCTTCCAGATATGCAACCTATTTCTATTCCTCCTTACTGTATGGCTCCGGAAGAACTCATGGAGTTGAAAGAACAATTATAGGATTTGTTGGATAAGGGTTTCTTCTAACCGAGTATCTCTCCATGGGGTGCTCCAATTTTGTTTGTTAGAAAGAAAGATGGGTCACTTCACATGTGTATTGACTATCGTCAGTAGAATAAGGTGACTATTAAGAATAAGTATCCTCTTCCAAGGATAGATGATTTGTTTGACCAACTTCAAGGAGCAAGTTATTTCTCCAAGATTGACCTTAGATCAGGTTACCACCAATTGAGGATGAAAGAAGATGATATTCCGAAGACGGATTTTCAAACTCGGTATGGTCATTATGAGTTTTTGGTAATGTCGTTTGGGTTGACTAATGCTCCGGTGGCGTTTATGGATTTGATGAATAGTGTGTTTAGACAATACCTTGACATGTTTGTGATTGTGTTCATTGATGATATATTGATCTATTCGAGAGGCGAGAATGAGCATATTGATCATTTGAGGATCATTTTGCAAATCCTCAAGGACCAAGAGCTCTTTGCAAAGTTTAGCAAATGTGAATTTTGACTAAGATCTGTAGCTTTCCTTTGTCATATTATTTCAAGTAAGGGTATTGAGGTAGATCCTAAGAAGATGGATGCGGTCAAGAGTTGGACTACGTCTATCTCCTTCGGATATTAGAAGTTTCTTGGGTTTAGCCAGTTATTATAGAACGTTTGTTGAGGGATTCTCTTCAATTGCCTCTCCTTTGACTACTTTGACTCAAAAGAAGGCCAAGTTCATATGGTCCGAAAAGTGTGAAATGAGGTTCCAAGAGTTGAAAGATAGACTTACTTCCGCTCTAGTGTTGACTTTACAGGAAGGGATAGATGATTTTATTGTTTATTGTGATGCCTCAAGAATGGGGATAGGATGTGTGCTTATGCAAAATGGGAGAGTTATTGCCTATGCCTCAAGGAAACTTAAGATTCATGAGAAGAATTATCCTACCCATGACCTTAAACTAGCGGCGGTTGTTTTTGCCTTAAATATTTAGAGGCATTATTTGTATGGAGTTCATGTTGATGTATTTACCGACCACAAGAGTTTCCAATAGGTGCTTAATCAGAAAGATCTAAATCTTCGCCAAAGGAGGTAGCTTGAGCTATTGAAGGATTATGACATGAGTGTTCTCTATCACCTCGAAAAAGCGAATGTAGTGGCGGATGCTCTTAGTCGGTTATCCATGGGAAGTTTTGCTCATATTGAGGAAGAAAAGAAAGAGTTGGTTCGAGATGTTCATAGATTGACCCGATTGGGTGTTCGGTTAGTGGACTCTCCCAAGGGTGGTGTTATGGTCCATAATGGTTCAGAATCGTCTTTAGTCGCGGATGTGAAAGCCAAGCAAGGTCTTTATCAAATTTTGGTCGACCTAAAAGAAGCGGTGCTTAAGAAATCCGTTGAGGCTTTCTCCCAAGGGGGAGATGGTGTACTTAGATATCAGGGTCATTTGTGTGTTCCAAATGTTGATGACTTGAGGGAACAAATTTTTTAGAAGTTCATAGTTCACGGTATTCCATTCACTAGGGAGCCACTAATATGTACCGTGATTTGTGGGAGGTCTATTGGTGGAATGGGATGAAGATGGATATTGCGGAATTAGTGACTAAATGTCCTAATTGTCAAGAAGTGAAAGTTGAGCATCAGAAACTGGGAGGTTTATCCCAAGACATTAGTATTCCTACTTGGAAGAGGGAAGATGTGAATATGGACTTTATTGTTGGTTTGCCTCACACACGGCGACAATATGATTCAATTTGGGTGATAGTAGAACGGATGACAAAATCGGCTCATTTCCTTCTCGTTAAGGTATCCTATTCGGCGGAGGACTATGCCAAGTTGTACTTGAGAGATATGGTAAAGTTGCATGGAGTCCCTTTTATCATTATTTCCAATCGTGGAACCCACCTCTCAGTTTTGGAAGTCCTTCCAAAAGGGTCTTGGCACTAAGGTCAAGCTTAGTATGGATTTTCATCCCCAAACCGATGGGAAAGTGGAGCAAATGATCCAAACCTTGGAAGACATGTTAAGGGCTTGTGCGATTGATTTTAAGGGCAATTGGAATGACCATTTTCCATTGATTGAGTTTGCATTTAACAATAGCTATCACTCGAGTATTGATATGGCTCCATTTGAAGTATTATATGGTAGGAGGTGTAGATCTCCTATAGGATGGTTTGAGGTGGGTGAAGTTGCCCTAATAGGTCCCGAGTTGGTACATGTGGCCATAGAGAAAGTTTGACTTATAAGATAAAGGTTGAAAATGACTCAAAGTCGACAAAAGTCATATGCCGATGTGAGAATAAGGGATCTTGAGTTTGATGTTCATGATTGGGTCTACTTGAAATTTTTTCCCATGAAGGGTGTAATGATGTTTGGTAAGAAAGAGAGGCTTAGTCCCCGATATGTAGGCCTATATCAGATTTTGAGATGTGTTGGTAAGGTTGCTTATGAACTAGATTTGCCAAATGAGTTGACATAGGTGCATCCAGTTTTCCATGTCTCTCTATTGAAGAAATGTGTTGGTGATCCGACATCCATAGTCTCCTTAGAACGTTTGGGAGTTAAGGAGAATCTTTCTTATGAAGAAGTTCCGGTTGATATTTTAGACCGGCAAGTTAAGAAATTGAGAAACAAGGAAGTTGCTTCAATGAAAGTGTTGTGAATGATTCAATTAGTCGAGGGTGCTACTTGGGAGGCCGAGGCTGATATGATGTCCCAATATCCTCATTTCTTTCCTTCTACTCCTACTCTAGATTGAGATAATGAGTTCCTCAGGGTTTGTTAGTTGTTTTTGGAGTCATGTGTTTTATGTGTTTTCATGATTTCCTTATGTTACACATGTTAATAAAAAACTTGTGTTTTTGAAGAAAATGAGTGCATGATTGATTTTCCTCATGTTGTTATGCATTGAGTATGAGTTGCCTATAGACTTCATGAGATGAATTGATGAACATGCTTTAGCTATGCTTTTTGAGAACGAATTGCATATTGGCTCCATGAGATTGTGTTGAGCATGCTTTTAGCTTGGAGAAGGTAGTTCCTCCTTGAACATGAGTAATTTTGTAGTTTCATGCATATTGGGTTGCTAGATGTAGTCCTATTTCCTTATGATGCATTGAGTATGTTTAGCTTGGAGTTGATGTTTCCTCCTGGATTTGTGCATTGCATGCATGATGGGTTGTTAGATTTAGTTATACCCCTCTTATGATGTTTTGAGAACGTCCTAGCTTTGAGTTGATAGTTCCTCCTTGGTTATATGCATTTAGATGAAGTTGCATTGTAGGATGGGTTGTTATTTCCTCTCCTACTCTTTTTGTACCAGCTTGAATCTCATTCGAGAACGAATGATCCCAAGGGGGAGATATTGTAACATCCCGTATTCAAAAAGGGTAAATAAAAATTTTCCAGAAGTTGCAGGTGCCAATCCATGCCGATCACCCACAGCTCGTGGATGGGACCATGGACCGTAGGTGTGGTCCGTGGATGGCCTGCCTAAAAATGGTCTGAGGGCCTAGATCCACGGCCTGAACAACGGATCGTTGGTCAGACCACGGTCCGTGGTCCAAGGTCTCAAGTTCCAACTTTCTGACACCAGACGACGGTCCACCAGGGTGGACAGTGGGTCAGTCCACGGTCCGTCGGCTGGGTCCGTAGGTCATGATCTGGTAGTTATTTTTAGAGGCAGTTGGGTCTTTTCCTAATTAATTACCTCCTATACTACGTCGTTATGCCTATGTCTAAGACCCCTGTATACGTATTTTTACCCCCAAATTTCCCAATAAAAATTATTCTCTCTAAATTCACCAAAAGAAATTGAGTTTTTTCGCTCCAAAATATTTCTCTCTCTAGAACTTGAAGAAGAAGAAAGGGTTCAAGCTAGGATCAAGGTCAAGTCTCCATTCCTCAAGCAATTTTGGGCTTTGATAAGTGAGGTACGATAGTTTTCATCCATAGATTCCTTCCATTCATGGAGTTCCTAAATTCCTCTATTTTCAAAGTTTGATTCCCCAATAGAGTTAGGGTTTTCTTCAAGTATCATATGTTCTTTTGATTATTGATTTAAATGATTGAATAATGATCTCTTATGCATGAATTGATGAAATACTATAATTTTATGAAGATTTCTCCATGAACCCGTGTAATCCCCATATTTTCAAGTTATGATCATGTGATGTGGGATTTTGATTATGAAAGAAGAGTTTTATGAAATCAAGCATGCATTGATTAGATTGCCATGAATTTATGATGAAATCCATATCTAACCCATGTTTTCTAAATGATGATGATTGAGAGTGGGTTTTGACCTTGAAAGGGCAAATTATGGGATTATGCATGTCTTTACGAAATCAATGCAAATGTTTAAGGATGCTTTGAGAGTAAAGTATCAATGATGATTATGATGTGTTATTGAAAGGATTTTTCTCATAAACACATACAAGCATGATGTGAAAGGTTCTCTCACATAAAAGGATTCTAAGGTTGAAAGGTTTTCTCACCTAAATGAATCAAATATAAGAGCTATCCTAACGAACTTAGCTTGGATCGGTTATTGAATGATACATTTCCATGGATAATGACTTAGCTTGGATTGGAAAGACGACGTGCCTTTCCATGGATAATAAGAACAAGAAGAAATGACTATTCCGTGGGATTTATTCTTAGCACCGAGAGGATATTGGATGGAAGCTCTCTTGTTAGTAGAGGTCGGGTTTCTAGAAGAAATCTCTTATTCCTTACCTATGTGCCCCGATAGGATGATTGTCTCAGATAGACATTAGCTAGTTGATCAATTTTAGCTCAGATTCATGGTCCTTAACTTGGCAATAGGACAACCCTTTTTGGTGTGGGAGACACCGGGGGATCATGTTATAGCACACATGGTCTCTATGTCGGTTAAGGATAATTCCCACATAAATATTGAACTAAGGTTACTTCAAGAAATATCTCACATGTGTTCAAAGGTTTTAAAGAAATTAGCTTGCATTGACCATGGTTTTATGACTTATTTTTTCTAACTCTTTTATATTATGTTTTAGCTTCGTCAATTGCATGTCATGAAATGAAATGTTCCTTTTTAGCATGATTTAAATGTTTTATGCATGGCTATCATACTTGGTACATTCTTTTGTACTAATGCATACCCTTGCCTACATTTTCCCCAAATGTAGGGTCCGACAGTTAGGTTTCTCAGTTTTGTGGCTAGTGGTTGATTTCGAGATTCCCGAGCTTTGGTGAGTCCTCATGATTCGAGGATGGATGTTCATTGTTTCACTTTCTTTCATTTATTTTAGTTTTGGACATGATTTATCGGCTAGGACCAATTTCATTCTATTGTACTAGATGGCTATATTGAGACAAGTGTTTTAGACTTCCGCTTTTCCTTATAAAACTATTGGACTTGGAAAATGTTGTTTTACTCTTATTTTTCTATTTCTTATGTGATGAAAGCTAAGTGGCTTGTATGAGGTCCTTCGGGTTTCTATACGCCATGTTACATCTAGAGGGTACCCCTGGGTCGTGACACTGGGTTGTGTATTGATGCAGAATGGCAAAGTTATAGCTTATGCCTCCAGACAACTTAAGATTCACGAGAGGAATTATCCAACCCCATGATCTAGAGTTGGTTGTTGTAGTGTTTGCTTTGAAAATATGGCGCCATTATCTTTATGGTGTTCATGTAGATGTGTTAACCGATCACAAGAGTCTTCAGTATGTGTCAGCCAGAAAAAGCTTAATCTCAGACAGAGAATGTGGTTGGAATTACTCAAGGATCATGACATGAGTATTTTCTATCACCCAGGTAAGGCTAATGTTGTTGCTGATGCCTTGATCAGGTTGTCTATGGGTAGTACTTCCCATGTTGAGGAAGACAAAAAAGAGTTAGTAAAATATGTGCACAAACATTCGCGATTGGGAGTCCGGTTAATGGATTCCAATGAAGGAGGAGTAATGGTGATGAATCATCATTAGTGTCCAAAGTGAAAGAGAAACAAGACCAAAAACCTATTTTTCTTGAATTAAAGGCAAATGTTCATAACCAAAAAGTGATGGCTTTTGGACAACGGGGAGATGGATTGTTGAGGTATCAAGGCAGATTGTGTGTACCAAGGTGGATGAACATCAAGAGAGGATCTTAGAGGAAGCTCATAGCTCCAGATACTCTATACATCCTCGTTCCACAAAGATGTATCGTGACTTGAGAGAAGTCTATTGGTGGAGTAGTATGAAGAGGGGTATTGCAGAGTTCGTTGCTAAGTGCTCGAATTGCCAATAAGTCAAGGTAGAGCACTAGAGGCCCGATGGTATGGCTCAGAATATAGATCTTCCAGAATAAAAGTGGGAGATGATCAATATGTATTTTATTATTGGTTTACCACGGTCTTGTAGGCAGCATGATTTGATTTGGGTGATTGTAGATCGAATGACTAAATCAGCCCATTTCTTACCGGTGAAAACTACCTATTCAGCAAAATATTATGCCAAGTTATATATTCAAGAGGTAGTCAGACTTCATGGAGTTTCGGTGTCCATTATTTCAGATAGAGGTGTGCAATTCAGCGCACAATTCTGGAAGTCTTTCCAGAAAGGTTTGGGTTCGAAGGTGAACCAAAATACTGTTTTTCATCCTCAGACTGATGGTCTAGCAGAGCGTAAAATTCATACTTTGAAGGATATGTTGAGGGCGTGTGTGATCGATTTCAAGGGTAATTGGGATAATCACTTACCTCTCATTGAGTTTTCTTACAACAACATCACTCTAGGATCCAAATGGCTCTCTATGAGGCTCTTTATGGGAGAAGATGTAGATCCCCTATTTGATGGTCTGAGGTTAGTGAGGTTGGGTTGATAGGACCATACTTAGTTCATTAAGCTATGGAGAAAGTGAAGACTATTTAAGAGAGGTTGAAAACAGCACAAAGTCGTCAGAAATCCTGTACATATTTTAGGAGAAGAGACTTAGAGTTTGAGGTAGATGATTGAGTTTACTTGAAGGTGTCACCCATGGAGGGTGTCATGAGATTTGGTAAGAAAGGGAAACTTAGTCCCCGGTATATTGGTCCTTAAAGGATATCCAAGAGGATTGACAATGTAGTATATGAGTTGGAGCTACCGTCAGAGTTAGCAGCGGTCCATCTGGTATTCCACATTTCAATGTTGAAGAAGTGTATGGGCGATCCTTCACTTACTATACCGACTGAAGACACTGGTATTAAGGATAACTATCTTCTGAGAAGATTCCCGTTTAGATTCTTGATTGTCAGGTTCACAAGTTGAGAACCAAGGAGGTAGCATCAGTGAAGGTCTTATGGAGGAATCAGTTTGTTGAGGAAGCTACTTGGGAGGCTGAGGAGGATATGAAGAAGCGATACCCACATCTCTCTGAGTCCGGATAAATTCCAAATTAAGGTACTCATCCTTTTCTTGGCATTTATTTTAGTTGAAATGTTGTGCTACTTTGCGTATTGAGTGTTTGAGCTGGGTGTTAGATGTTACCACCTTTAGTCTGCTTAGAGTAATCTCATTCGAGGACGAATGTTCCCAAGGGGAATATATTGTAACACCTTGGTATTTGAAAGAACTAAATATAGAAAGAACTAATTTGAAAAGAGCCAAATCTGAAATTTTACAAGTTATGCTTAAGTTATAAGTTTTAGGTCACCTTCAAATGACCATAACTCTGATTACATCATGAGTTAGGTGGCCCATTAGATATAAAATGAAAGGTCTTGGAATCCTCTTTCCAACGCCACCGAGTTTGCTAATATTCGAGTTCGTATGAAGGGGATACACCCGTTTGAAGTCGGGCTATCCAGTTAAGGAAAGTTACCCGAAAATATGAGAGGTATTTTGGTCTTTTCCTTACCCTTTCAGATTTAAGCATTTTTAGTAAATAATTAGGGGTCTAAACTGATTTGATTCAGTTTTCCCAAACCAAATTACACTTAGGGTTTTGAATGGAGTTCAAGAAGAGGAGAAAAGAGAAAAGTCAAGGAGTTCATCAAGTTTTCTTGCGAATCGGAGGTTGTTTCGCCAAGGGTTTAATCCCTAAGAGGTATGTGAGTTCTTGTAGTGTTGGGTTCATTCACCCACATACCAATCATGTTATTTTCAGTGCAATTTCGTTCTTGAAGTTGAAGGATTTAAGTTTTTGATGTGTTATTGAAGTATTGCTTTCATTCTTGAATTAGGATGGGTTTGATGAGTTCTTGAGATAATCGTATTGAGTTTAAGAGTTTTTTTAGTAGATTATCATGTAATTTTATTGGCTAATTGAATCGAAGGAAAACTTGAGGAAATAAATCGATTAAAAGTTATTTAGGATCAGAAAATGAGAGAGAAAATTCGTCAGATTGATCAGGGAGAAGAGTGGCACGGCGCCCCCCAGATGCGCCAGCAGGTCTTGCGTGGTGTGTCAGCAGGTCTGGTGTGGCGCGCCAGCAGTGCACCAAAATGAGCCTTTTGAACTTTAGGGGCTGGCGCCCTGGTCCTCTGCCCCCACCCTTTTTATGTCGTTTTACCCGTCTTAGTTCTTTTAAAGTGTACCTTCGCTCCCTTTCGATTCAAACTACTCTAAATTACTTCTAAACATCTAGAAATCATTCGAAACATGAATCATAACCTTGAATTCATAATTCAAATTCAAGGTAGAGTTAAGAGTCAATTCTTAAGAGTTCTTCGAGTCATTTTAAAAAGTCTTTACAAATTGTTTTAAACTTGTTTTAAGACTTGAGGATTTTAGTTTGAGAAAGAGTAGAGTTGAGTTCATTTTCTTTAAAATGATATATGGGATGTAAGTATTCCCAAGAGTAAATGTTTTTACATTTAAGATGAGAGGAAACACCAATTTCCAAAAGAGTTCATGAGCAGTTTTGAGTAATAATCTCAAAGTTAAGGAAGAGGAAATATTTTCTTTAAAACATATGAGCTAAGTTATATTTTGGGAGTAGTATTGAGCACCGATATGGGGGAGAGTTCTAACAACTCACAGCCCCCACAAACCATGTAGCCAACATGGGTAGAAAGGGTCATACTTTTTAGATGATTCCTTATTGCTTTTTAGCATAGACTAGTGGATCCACTTAGTTGAGGAGTTCTATACCCCGGCAAAGGATAGGACATTTCTGACAGCGTGGGCTAGACGCTAGATAATCACATAGCTTATAGTGATGGTTGTCGATTAGAGAATCTCCCAAACAGAGTTTATTTTTATTTTTGTACATAAATTGAGCTATATTGTATTTTTTAATCTATTGAGTTGCTATCTACTATTTTAAAAGCTTTTATTTATATTGCATTGTTGTTTTTGCTTTATATTGAAATGAGGTTGAGTTGAGTTGAGACGAGGTAAGTTGTTTCTTCAGTTCCAGTTCAAGCTTATGGCATATTTTAGAATTTCCCTCACATTCTCGTACATTCCATGTACTGACGCCATTTGGTCTGCAGCTTTTATGATGTAGATACAGGTAACCAAGATCATTAACTAGCGCTTCGTTGATCCAGTTGAGTTCCAGAGTTGTTTGATGAGCCTGCTTGCTTCCGGAGGATCCCTTATTTACTTTCAGTTATTTCAGTTGTTAGGATGATCGGGGGTCTTGTCCCGACATCCCTCAAAGTATTAGAGGCTTCATAGATAGATAGACAGTAGTTCATAAGTCTTGTTCATTTCAGTTGTTATGTTCTAGACTTGAGTTGCCATATTGGCCAGTAAATGTTTTATTTCTAAAATATTCCGAGTTATATTTTGAGACAGTTCAGTTAAAGATTGTATTTCATTTCATTTTATGTTGAGTAAGTCTTCCGCTGACAGTTGAGCCAGGCCAAGGATTCGCTTGGGGACAAAAATGATTCTCGAGTGCCGGCCACGCACAGGGTGTAGGCTCGGGACGTGACAGGCACTCACAAGTTCAAAAATAATATAGATTCACAATGCAATGAAATGCAATCCCAAGTATATAGATGCATGCATGAACTAACAATACATGCCCGATGTCTCTCAGTATGGGACCCATGGGAAACGTATTAATCCATGCATCCATTGTGGAATATGAAACGACCCCCGAATTAATAAATCCATCACGACACGTGACATGTCCCTCAAATCAATATATTTTTCATGGTGCATGACATGTCCCTCAAAATGGTACACTATTTTTAATTCCTTATTCTTCCTCAATCACAGAACACTTTCCATAACCGTTTCTCAGAACCAATGAAAAATAAGAATTTTCACACAAATAATGAGGAGATAACCATTTTCATAACAATACACATATCACAACAATACAATCGTGATACAACATAAACAATGTATAAGTAAACCTTTCAAATTATTCTAAATATATATCACAAATCGATATATATATAATCAAGATTCCTTTTATTACCTTTTTTTCATCATTAGGATTATTAAATATGAAAATGTTGACCCATCACAAAGTCTCATTACTCCCAACACATAAAATAAGGAAATACGCAATTCTATACACTTTACAAGGATCGACAAATTCACTTGGCTCAAATAATCGAACAATCACTCCGGGACTTGAGTTTTCTGGGCTTCCAAATGAATACAATCTATTCAAATAAATAATTACAATAATATATCGAAACTAATAATACCCATATTACTATATGTCTAGCCTAGACTGAAAAACTAACCCAACTCTATAATTAAGTACCTTATCTTGATGTCAATTAACCTGTCAACTCTCATATTTTCTAAATTTCAAGCCTAGGGTTAAGTCTCAATTCCTTCAAATATCGTAAATCTAATAGTGTTCGTAAAATACATATACCTAATATTAAATTACCTATTTCAATATATGAAAACTTGAATCATAATGTAATAATTAAAATAAAAGTAATTAAAGTTGAAGCTAACTGGTTTGAAGACCACTACGAAAATAATTTGCTGAAACTAGCCTATTTATAATCATTGGCTAATCATTTGGCCATTATTGTCCATAATGACGATTCAATTGAGAACGTCACTGGAACAACTTCAACATTATCTCAAAACAACAACATACTTCTTTAAAAAATATTGAATTTTCCATATGATCATTATCAAATATTAGCCAATCATTGGTTTGTTATTTATATAATGGTAATTATTAATTGATTAGAAGAGAACAATAAAATAAATAGAAAGGCTATGGAAGTATCACGACCCAAACTACACCCTAGATATGACATGTAGAATAGGATCCTGAGAGATCCTAAACATGCTACTTGACAAAAGCATGATGTAGCAAAAATACAATAAGAGAGCACATGCAATTGAGGTCTCAACTCATAAGATGACCTGAAAGATACCAACATAGTACATAAGAAAATATGCGGAAAACTACTAAATCTTACATATGCCTTCTACTATCATAGACGTGACTAGGACAAACCCCTAAGTCACGAACATAATTCGAAAATTAAAAGTCATCGAAATAATGAAATTGTCAATTTCCTTGCCCTCAAATCATGAGGACTCATTAATAAAATAGTCAATAGCGGATAAATCCACCTAAGTATATCCGGGTACAAGAGTGTCAGACCCTATAATATGAGACAATATAGACACAAATATGCAATAGCAGTATGAATGTATTAAATATGGATAAAGTAATTAGAATGTAAAACATGATAATATGATAAATTTAAACATGCTACGAAGGACCAAGGAAAACATAGTAAAGGCCATTAAAGAGAAATCATAGTTCATGAACAAGGTCAATGCATAGAGAAACCATTGGAAAGATTTGAAAAGACTTTTGAAGAAAATATAGTTCATTTGTGGGATGTTTACCGTTAACCGACAATAAGATCACGTGAGCTATGACATGAAATTCAGTGTAACCCTCATATCGAAAAGAAGAGTCTACTTGCCAAGGTAGAACTCTGTATCATTCAGATAGCTAAGGTAGATCCACAAGCTCGGCCATTTAAGACAATCCTATGGAGGCACATAGTTCGGGCCAAGGGAATTTCTACTAAAAACCAAACCTCTAGTAACAGTAAGGCCTCCATTCCAAAGTTTTCTTGGTACGACGTAAATGCCACAGGAAAAGACATAATCATAATCATAAAAAATACTTAGAAAATTAACAATTAAGACTACCAAACTGCCACAACCCAAAGTATACCCTAAGTGTAACATGGTGTATAGAACCCCAAGAGGCCCTACATAAGCTACTTAGCATACATCATACAATATAATAGGAATAAATAATTAAAAATATAGAATTTTGTATTCCAAAAGAGTTTGAAAAAGCTAAAGTCTAACATAAGTCTCAATAATCCATCTAATACATCATGATAAAATTATTGGGAGATAACCCATACATCACACACAAAGTATGAAAATGGAAATTATAAAATAGCTATAAAAGCGTTTTGGTCCTAGAAACATGAGGAATCACAAAACTTTAAAGACAAGGAAACCAACTAGCCATGAGTATGGGAGGTAAGATCGTTGGATCCTATATTAGTAAAACAATGTAGGTACAAGTATGCATTAGTACATGGAATGTACTAAGTGGGACAATATGCATAAAAATGGCATGATAGCATGAATGGCTTCAAACATGTAGGCATTATCATTCTTTGAAAACTTAAAGACTTGAAGAAGAAGTGATATGTAAATTATGGAATATGGTTAAGATAATAAAATAAGAGACATAGGAAAAGTTTTGAAGAAACATAGTCATTTTATGGGACTTTAGCTTTAACCGACAATAAGACCATAAGAGCTATATCATGGAATCCGGTCTATCCCTCACACCGAAAGAAGGGAAATATTCTTGCCAAGTAGAATTCGTACATATCATCTTTCGCTAAAGTGGATCCTCTAACCTGGTCATTTAAGGCAATCCTACGGGGGCAGGTAGTTAGGGACTAGGGTTGCTATTGAAGACTACTCTATTTGAGCAACTACCTCAAAGTCCTGTCGATGCTAAGTATAAATCCCTACGGAATAGATAAAAATAAAATATAAATATAACATAGGAAAGGCAAGGATCAATACCAAGCCACATCTTAAAGGCCAAAATATAGAATCGCTCCGTAAACATAATTATAAATGGATGAGAAAACCTTTCACTAGTGTGAATCCAAATGTGAGAATTACCTTTCATAAGTCATGATCATATTAATATGTGAGAAAACCTTTCACAAAAACATTGGTACTTTCATCTCAAAGCACTCCATCATCATAAATATCATTTTCACAAAATATGCATAATTCTTCAAAAATCATAGTTCATGGGTTCATAAGTTCATCATAGGTTCATAATTAAAAATCATAAATTAGGCATGGGTCAACATAATTTCAACTAAATTTAATGTACTGATATTTAATCATGTACTAATATTTAATCATGCATTAGAAGACTTAATTAACAATAATCAATCACAATTGGATGAAACCCATAAAGAATGAATTGAAATCCTAACTTAATCAATTGAATTTAAGAATGAGAAATTTGAAACTTTGGGGACCATTGAGGAATGGAATCAATGGGTGAATACCCACATACCTTGTTATTCAAAGCCCACAATGAATTGTGCTTTGGAGACTTGAATGGAACCCTAACTCTTCTTCTTCTTCTTCCTTAAGTTGAAAGGAAATTAGGGAGTGAATTTTTTTAGGTTTTTGGGAATTAGGAGAATGGGTTTGAAGTGGGTAGTTTTAGGACTTAAAAGCTTTATATATGGCATAGGGTAGAAGACAAAACAACATATTATTGTTTTAAAACAATTAGGGAAAAAACCCAAAATCTCTTTAAAATAATTGTAGAAGCCCTTCTACGATTTTGACCTATCTTCAGAACATCCTGATCAACCGTAGAAAAGCTCAGAAACCATAATATTGGACAAAATTAAGAGGAGGTCTGTCTACGGCTCGTAGGTCTTCCTACGGTCTGTAGACACCAACCGTAAAAACTAACGTGAACCAACTTAAGAGGAGGTCTATCTACGACTCATAGGTCTTCCTACGGTCTGTAGACACCAACCGTAAAAGCTAACGTGAACCCTTAAAATTCACTAAGTCATGGACCTAACTACGAGACCCCATCTACGACTCGTAGATAAATTGACAAACCATCCCAGTGGACCATAAAAAGAGTACTAGACTTGATTTTAGACTTATTTTCCCCCTTTCTATGAGACTGGTTTATGACCCATTGAAAGTCCTACAGATGGTAGACTGGTCTCGTAGACTTGAACCTGGTGCTACAATTTAATGCAGTCCTTCCCTTTTGAAATACGATTTGTTACATTATCTACCCTTTGGGAAAATTCTTCATCGAAAGGAACTCAAGAAAGTATAAATGAGTAGGAGAGAATTTAACAACCCAACATGAATGCAACTCCATCAAAATTCATATAATCAAGGAGGAACATCAACTCCAAGCTAAAACATATTTAAACATCATCATAAGGAATACATAATCATGCTCAATTGAACATAATCATGAAGCAATCAATTAAGCTTATTCAAAATCTCAAAAATCAAATTTTCATGAGCATGCATGCATAAGAAAACATGATAATGACTAAGACACATGAATCCCAAAGAATGAACCATGAGGAGCTAAATACCTCAAGCTAGATTAGGATCGGAGGGAAAGAAATAGGGATAACGGGAAATCATATTGTCCTCTGCCTCCCAAGTAGTACCCTCAACCCTTTGATTCCTCCACAATACTTTTACGGATGCAACTTCCTTATTCCTCAACTTTTTGACTTGCCAGTCCAAAGCCTTAACCGAAAAAATCCTCATAAGAAAGGCTTTTCTTTATACCAAGACCCTCCAATTGTACAATGGATATTCGATCACCAACACATTTATTCAACAAAGAGACATTGAAAACTGGATGCACCGATGCTAAGTCATTAGTCAAATCATATTTGTATGAAACTTTACTAATACACCTCAAAATCTTATATGGGCCCACATAACAGGGACTAAGTTTTCCTTTCTTCCCAAATCTCATCACACCCGTCATGGATGAAATTTTCAAGTAGACCCAATCATCTACATTAAAATCAAGATCTCTCCTTCTAACATCGGCATAGGGATTTTATCGACATTGAATCGTTTTCAACCTTTCTCTAGTAATTCGAACCTTATCCTTAATCTCATGTACCAACTCAGGACCTATAAAACTGATCTCACCAACTTTAAGCCACCCTATAGGAGATCTACACCTCCTACCATAAAGAGACTCAAATGGAGCCATACCAATGCTTAAATGATAGCTATTATTATAAACAAACTCAATCAAAGGCAAATGATTATCCAAATCACCCTTGAAGTCTATCACATAAGCTCTCAACATATCTTCAAAAGTTTAGATAGTACACTCTGCTTTCCCATTGGTTTTATGATGAAAGGTCGTACTAATCTTGACACTATTACCAAGTCCTTTTTGGAAAGACTTCCAAAATTGTGAAGTAAATTGGGTACCACGATTGGAGATAATGGATAGGGGCACTCCATACAACCTAACCATCTACCTTAGATACAACTTAGAATAATCTTCCACCGAATAAGAAACATTGACGGGAATGAAATGAGCCGACTTCGTCATACGATCTAATATAACCCAAAATCGAGTCATATTGCCTCCGAGTGTGAGGTAAACTAGCAATAAAGCCCATATTTAAATCTTTCCACTTCCAAGTAGGAATACTAATATCTTGGGATAAACCTCCCACTTTTCGGTGTTCAACTTTCACTTGTTGACTGTTAGAACCCTTAGCCACAAATTTCACAATATCTTTTTTCATCTCATTCAACTAGTAGACCTCCCGCAAGTCACGGTACATCTTGGTGGCTCCCGGGTGAATGAAATATCAGGAACTATGAGCTTATCATAAGATTTTCTCTCAAGTCATCAACATTCGGAATGTGCAAACCACTTTGATATCGAATCACACCATCTCTCCCTTGGGAGAAAGCCTCAATGGACTTTCACATTTGACACAAAAGATGATTTTGAACCATTATGAACAATAGCATCACCTTTAGTAGAATCAAACAACAAAACACCCAATCGGGATAATCAATGAACATCACAAATAAACTCATTCTTATCATCTTTAACATGAAAGACACCACCCATTCATAGTCTACTAAGAGAATCCACCACCACATTTACCTTCCCGGGGTGATAGAGGACACTCATGTCGTAATACTTTAGTAGCTCAGGCCACCTTCTTTGGTGAAGATTTAGATCCTTTTTCTTGAACACATATTGCAAACTCTAGTGGTCGGTAAAGACATCAACATGGACACCATACATGTAATGCCTTCAAATCTTTAAGGCAAACAAAACCGCCGCTAGTTCCAAATCATGGGTGGGATAGTTCTTTTTGTGAATCTTAAGATGCCTTGAAGAATAAGCAATAACCTTCTTATTTTGCATAAGAACATACCCTAATTCTATCCTTGAAACATCACAATTAATGAAAAACCCATCAGATCCTTCTGGTAAAGTCAATATCAGAGAAGAGGTAAGTTTATCCTTCGATTCTTGGAAACTCTTCTCACACAGTTCTGACCATATGAGCTTTAGTTTCTTTCGGGTCAATGTATTCAATGGAGAGGCAATCAAACAAAATCCTTCTAAAAACCTTCTATAATAACCAGTCAAACCCAGAAAGCTTCTTATATCTATAAGGGATAAAGGTCTAGGCAAACTCATAACCGCATATGTCTTCTTATGATCTACCTCTATACTCTTAGTACAAACAATATGACTAAGAAAGGCCATGGATCTCAACCAAAACCCGCATTTACTAAAATTTGTGAATAATTATCGGTCCTTAAGGACTCGCAACACAATCCTCAAATGATCGGCATGCTCATTCTCACTCATTGAGTAAATCAAGATGTCATCAATAAATACAATCACAAACATATCAAGGTATTGTTTAAACACTCTATTCACAAATATATTTTCGTCCTTCACCCTTAATTGGTGATAACCCGACCAGAGGTCGATCTTAGAGAAATAACTCACTCCTTGAAGTTAATCAAACAAATCATCTATTCTTGGAAGAGGATACTTATTCTTAATGGTAACCTTGTTCAATTGTGGTAGTCAATAAACATGCAAAGTGAACCATCTTTCTTTCTAACAAACAAAACTGGAGCACCTAATGGACAGATACTCGGTCAGATGAAACCCTTATCTAACAAATCCTTCAATTGCCCTTTCAATTCTTATGTTCTATTGGAGCCACACGGTAAGGAGAAATAGAGATTGGTTGCGTATTTGGGAAATGGTTAATACCGAAGTCTATTTCACTATTGGGAGGAACACCGGATAAATCATCAGGAAACACTTCCAGGAACTCATTTACAATGGGGACCGACTCAAGAGTGGGGGTTTCAGAATCCATATTCCTAACCTGAAAAAGATGATATATGCAACCCTTGTAAATAATTTTTATATTTTTAAGACAAGAAACAAACTGAATCTTAGGCATAGAGTTTCCACCTTTCCACTCTAGGATGGGATCATTTCGAAATTGAAACCTGACCAATCGGGTTGTACAATCAACAGAAGCATAACAAGAATGGAGCCAATCCGTACCAAGAATTACATCAAAATCCAACATATTAAGCTCTAGAAGAGCAACATCAGTGACTCTATGGGATAAGGAAGTGGGACAACTTCTATAGACTCCTTTAGCCACTATAGATTCACTAATAGGAGTAGAGACATAAAAAGGGTCTAACAACACATCCGGAGAAACATCAAATCTCCTTGCCACATATGGAATCAAGAAAGACAAAGTAGCACGGAAATCAATCAATGAGTAACATCAAGATGAAAGACTTTCAACATACCGGTAACAACATCGGGATAACCCTCTTGCTCAGCGCGAGTTTGTAGTGCATAAAATCATTTTTGCTTTGGAGCACTCGAACCTGAACCACTAGGCGGAGCTTGCCTAACATCCTTTTCCTTTCCAAGTCTAGATGGAAAATCTCTCAAGCGATGAAAATTTTTGCCACAACAAAAACAATTATCCGTGCCAATCAAGGGGTTTCTTGTTCTCTTACCACACTTTTGGCATGTGGGAACTAAAGATCCATTTCAACCCCCATTTCTTTCTTGAGGATTAGGGTTAGCCACTCTATCTTTGTTGAACTTAGGAGCCAGAGCATTGGAGGAACCTTGACCGGAAATCCTTTGTCGGAACCTAGAACGACCATGTCCATCAAACCTTGAATGTGAAAAGTCACAATCACCAGTCTTTGCCCTCAATACATCCTTAGATGTTTTCTTAAGCTTCTCATCTTCAATTTGTTGAGAATGAATAATTAAATTATAAATTTCCATTTACTTAATGAGCATGGTGGTACGACATTCCTTAACAACCCTTTCGGACACTCCCGAAACAAACTTCCTCATCTTTGCCCTAGGATCGACAACAATAGAAGGAGCATATCTAGACAATTGCATGAAATTAAAGGAATGCACCTTCACACTCATACTTCCTTGATGAAGATTGATAAATTCAAGTACCTTTGCCTCCCTCATCTCAAGGGAAAGAAACTATTAAGGAAAGCAACCTTAAATTTTCCCCAATCAAGAGGACCCGCATCAACTGCCCTCTCTTCTTTCCATTAGTTTAACCAAACTTGAGTACCACCCTTAATTTGATAAGTGGTCAATTCCTCCTTCTCCACCGATGTCATCCCCATGATCATCAAAACCTTATGTACCTCATCAATGAACTCTTAAAGATCCTCCTCTACCTTGGAACTAGAAACTCTGGGGGATTCATCCTAGTAAAGACCCTCACTCTTGTTGCTACCATACATACATTTGGGTTCAAAGAGACTACAACCTCCCTATTGTCTTGAGTAATCATGGCCTGATCCAACACTTGAAAAGTATCTCAAAACTCTACATTAGTCACTTGTTGGGCTAAAGGGTTGGCCAAAACATATGGAGCTTCTTGATGAGCTTAAGCAGCTTCTTGTTCCATATTCTCACCTGCATTCATTCTAACATATGCTCTTCGAGGTGCCATATCCTGAAAATCATCTGATAAGGATTAGGTGAGATATATATAGAGTTATACTCTATTACACGACTTTAGAATGATGAAAAAAGTGGAGTTTCCTAAATATATTATAACTTCTTATACTAAAATGTGGCGTTCTTCACATTCATGAATAAGACTCTACTCCACGTGGCTTATGAGACATCCCAGGACCTTTCTAAACCTTGTGCTCTGAATACCAAGTTTGTCACCACCTAAAGTATACCCTAGGTGTAACATGGCGTATAAAACCCTGAGAAGCCCTACACAACCCACAGGATAATAGGAATAAAGAATTCAAAAGATAGCATTTCACATTCCAAAAGAGTTTGACAAAGCGGAAGTCTAACATAAGTCTCAATAAGCTATCTAATACATCATAAGGATAGTGATTGGGATGTTACCCCTACATCACATACAAAGTCTGAAAATGGATATGATAAAAGAGCTATAAAGGTATCTCTATCATCAGAAAGGACTCACCAATCTTCAAAGCCAAGGAACGAATTAGTCACGAATATCGGAGGTAGGAGCGTCGATCCCTACATTAGTGAAACGATGTAGGCACAAGTATGGATTAGTACATGGAATGTACTATGCATGGGGCAATATGCATGAAATAGGCATGATAGGATGAATGTCTTAAAATATGTAAGCATCATCATTCTTTGAACATTTAAAGACATAAAGAAGCAATGACATGTAAATTATGGAATATGGTCAAGATAATAAAATAAGAGACATAGGAAAAGATTTGAAGAAACATAGTCATTTTATGGGATATTAGCTTTAACCGACAATAAGACCATGAGAGTTATATCATGGAATATGATATATCCCTCATATCAAAAGAAGGGGAACCTACATGTCAGGTTAGAATTTGTATATATCATATTTTGTTAAAGTGGATCCACAAGCTAGGTCAGTTAAGATAATCCTACGGGGGCACGTAGTTAGGGACTAGAGGTTACTAGTTGAGACTACCCTTTTTGAGTCTCCACCTCAAAGTCCTCTTGGTGCTAAGTCTAAATCCAAACAGAATAGATAAAAGTCAAATATAAATATAACATAGGAAAGTCAATGATCAATATCAATCCACATCTTAAAGACCAAAATATTGAATAGCTTCTCAAAGGGAACTCAAAATGGATGAGAAACCCTTTCACCAATGTGAATCCAAATGTGAGAATTACCTTTCACAAGTCATGATCATAATCATATGTGAGAAAACCTTTCACAACAACATTGGTACTTTCATCTAAAAGCACCCCATCATAATAAATATCATTTTCACAAAACATGCATACTTCTTCAAAATTCATAGTTCATCGGTTCATAAGTTCATCATAGGTTCGTAGTTGAAAATCATAAGTTAGGCATAAGTCAACATAATTTCATGAATCATGCATTATAAGACTTAATTAACAATAATCAATCGTAATGGGATGTAACTCATAAAGATAGAACTGAAACACTAACTTAACCAATTGAATATAAGATTGAGAAATTGGAAACTTTGGGGACCTCATGGAGGAATGGACTCCATGATTGAATACCTATATACCTTGTTATTAAAATCCCACAATGAATGGTGAATTGGACACTTGAATGGAACCCTAGCTCTTGTTCTTCTTCCTTAGGTTGAGAGGAATTGGGGAGTGAATTTGTTTAGGTTTTGGGGAATTAGGAGAATGGGTTTGGAGTGGGAATTTTTAGGACATAAAAGCTTTTATATAGGGCTTAGATGGAAGACAAAATGACATAGTATTATGTTAAAATAATTAGGAAAAATACCCAAAAGCCGTTTAAAATAATCGTCGAAGCCCTTCTACGGTTTAGACCTACAGTCCTGGTCAACCGTGGAAAAGTTCAGAAACCATAATTTTGCACCAAATTTAGATGAGACCTGTCTAAGACTCGTAGGTCTTCCTATGGCCCGTACACACCAACCATAGAAACTAACTTTACCCCTTAAAATTCACTAAGTCATGGACTTACCTACGAGACCCCATGTATGACTTGTAGATCTATCGACGAACAATCCTGGTGAACCATAGAAAGAGGTACTAGGACTTGATTTTAAAAATAATTTCTCCATTTCTAAGAGACTGTTGTATGATCCATAGAAATTCCTACAAACCGTAGATTGTTCTCGTAGACCTGAACATGGTGCTGAAATTCAATGCAGCCATTCCCTTTTGAAATCTGAGGTGTTACACAAACTAATCATAAGTCCATATTACAATAACTCCTTCCAAAACCACAATCTTATAAAATATATATAATAGACACCTAAGTATTTAAATAATGATTATTTTCATATATGAGTAAACCTTTCACAAATCATTGATAGTTTATCATAAAAGCATACTTTAGTTATAAGTCATTCCTCTCATAAAACATGCATAAATTCATAATCATAATTCATAAGTTCATAATCTTAGTACATATTCATAAAATAGACATAGGCATGGATTTATGTGAAAATAATTGGAAATCATGTAATTGAGTAACATCATGCATAATAAGATCAAATAATAATAATTGAATCACAATAAATTGAACCGATAGAGAATCGTATGAAATGCTAAGAGAATTGGGTGAAACTGAATTGGAGATTGAGATTTTATCACGATCCAAAGTATACTCTAGACGTGACATGACGTATAAAACCCCGAAAGGACCTACACAAGCCACTTGACATACATAATGCGTAAGGAATTAGAAAAATAGAGTGTAGGTAAAATCGTCTCATATGATAAAAGAAAGTTTAGAAAAAAAGTGGAATCATAACTATGTCTTTACAAGCCCTTTTGAACAAGATAATAGTTATTCAGACGTAACTCATACACCACGTAAATGGTAAAAGCAATAAAATTCTTCATGTTCTTGCCCTCAAAGAATGAGGACTCACGAATCCCAAGACATCTAATAACAATTTGAGCTAGCCACGAGCGGAAGGGGGAGGCAGTAGCCACTTAGAGGGTGGCCCTCCACACGAGCCCTTAGACGGCTCATGAAGGGCTAGACGGCTTGTGGAGTGGGTCTTGAGGGAGGGGGATTTTGGGGCAGTTTTCCAGGCCATTGGTGTAGGGACCACGACTACCAAAATGGCTCGTGGACCCCTAGATGGCTCGTGTGGGCCTCAATCTAGAGGTTCGCGTCAGCTGTAAGTTAAGGGCTGTTGGGTCTTTTTCTAATTATTTTATATTGATACTACGTCATTTTTCCCTTACCTAGAACCCCTAAATAAGTGATTTTAACCCCAAATTCTATTAATTCAAGTCATTCTCTCAGTTTTACAAAAAAGAAGAAGAGGTCTTCTCTCCCAAATATTTCTATCTCTAGAAAACATGAAGAAGGAGAAGGGTTCAAGCTAGGGTTTCAAAGAAAGCTTCCAATTCCACCATTGAAGGCAAGCTTTTGGCATTGAGGTATGATAGTTTTCATCCATGTATTCCTTCCATTCATAGAGTTCCCAAATTCTCTTATTTTCAAAGTAGAAATTCCTCAATTGAGTTAGGGTTTTCTTCTATGTTGTGGGATCTCTTGATTATTTATTTAAATGATTGAATTATGATCTCTTATACATGAATTGATGAAATACTATGGTTTTATGATGATTTCCCCATGAACCCATGTAATTCCCATATTTTCCAAGTTATGATGATATGATGTGAGTTTTGGATTATGAATGAAAAGTTTATGAACTTCAGCATGTTCTTATGGGATTTATGTAAATGTTTTAAGGATGTTTTAAGAGTGAAGTATCAATTATAATGTTGTTGTTGTGTTGTTGAAAGGATTTTCTCATATACACATGAAAGCATGATTGTGAAAGGTTTTCTCACATTATAAGGGTTCTTAAGGTTGAAAGCTCTTCTCACCTAAAATGAACCAATGATTAAGGAGTTATGAAAGTAATGAGGCAAGAGGCGATTACCCATGGTCTCTAATCGAATGAAAAGAGGCGATGACCCATGTCACATGATGTAAAGACGAGGGGCGATTACCCATGTTCCTTCATTATCTAAGATGAATATGACTAAGAACTAGTCCGTGGAAGTTAAGCTTAGAACCAAGAGGAAAAGTGGCGATTACCCAAGTCCCATAAACTATGTGCCAACATAGGATTTTCTAGATAGACATTAGCTAGTGGATCCACAATAGCGAGAATTTCATGGTCCTTACCGTGGCAAGTAGGACAACCCCTTTTCGGTGTGGGGAAGACACCAGTTTCCATGTTGCTAGCTCACATGATCTTATATGTCAGTTAAGGCTAATTCCCACAAACAAGTAAAGTTATGATGAACCAAGGTTATTCAAGAAGTATCGTAAGTATGTTTTAAGATGGCAATTCACTTGCATTGATCATGTTATACGGCTTATGCTTTCTAACTCTCAAATTTCATGTTTTAGCTTGATCATTGCATGCTTATGAAAATGTCCTATTTTAGCATTATTTAAATATTTATATGCATGGCTATCATACTCTATACATATTTTGTACTAACGCATACTCTTGCTTACATTTCCCCAAATTTAGGGTTCGACAATCAGGGTTATCAGTTTCGTGGCTAGTGGTTGATTTGAGATATTTCGATCTTTGGTGAGTCCTTATGCTTTGAGGATGCATTTTCATTGTTTTCAGTTTTCCTTCTTACTTTCAAATTGGTACATGATGTATGGGCTAAGCCCAATTTCATTCTTAAATACTAAATGGCTAATGAGACAAGTGTTTAGACTTCCTCTTTACTTTTATAAAACTCTTGATTGGGATTTGAAATGTTGTTCTTTATCTCTTTGTTCTATTTCTTATGTTATAAATTCTAAGTGACTTGTATGGGGCCTCTCGGGGTCCTATACGCCATGTAACGCCTAGGGAGTACCTTGGGTCGTGATAAACATTGTATCAGAGCACAAGTTTAGAATTGTCCTAGGATGTATCATAAGCAATGTTGAGTAGAGTCATGTTCATGAGTGTAAGTACGCCACATTCAAGAATGAGAGGATACAAGATGTTTAGGATACCATTACTCTAAAGTCATGCGATAGAGTTTAACTCTATAAGGTCTCTCTCCTAATCCTTATCTAATGCTCTATAGGATGTAACTACTCGAAGAGCTTGTGCTAGAAGGAATGTGAGGGAGATTGCGGAACAAGAAGCTTCTCCTAAAGCTCCTCAAGCTCCGGTTTGCCCTTTGGCCGAGCAAGTGACTAATGCGGAGTTTAGGGCTGCTTTTTAAGTGTTGGCTCAAGCTGTGACGGCCCCGTCCAATAGAGACGTTGTAGCTCCCGTAAACTTAAATGTGGGTACCGTGGCATCTAGAGTGAGGGACTTCACTAAAATGAATCCTCCGAAGTTTAATGATTCTAAGGTTGAGAAAGATCCTCAAGAATTCATTGATGAGTTTTACAAGGTATTGATGATTATGGGAGTGATGCCGGTGGAAAAGGTGGAGTTGGCTACTTATCAACTTATGGGTGTTGCTCAAATATGGTACAACCAATGGAAAGAAGAGAGATTGGAAGATGTGGGTCCTCTCGATTGGGAGAAGTTTAAGGTTGCTTTCCTCGATAGGTTCTTTCTCCTTAAGATGAGAGAGGCAATAGTACGTGAGTTCATCAACCTTCGTCAGGGGAGTATGAGTCTGAAAGAATATGCTTTGAAGTTCACGTAATTGTCTTGATATGCTCCCACAATGATTTTCAATCCTAGGGTAAGGATGAGTAAGTTTGTTTCGGGTGTGTCCGAAATGATGGTTTAAGAATGACATACCTATATGCTCGTTAATGACATGGACATTTCTCGTCTCATGGTTCATTCTCAATAGATGGAAGAGGAGAAACTTAAGGAAAGTCTAAGGAGACAAAGAGTGCTAAAACCAGTGATGGTAATTTCTCTTATGCAAGGTCCGATGGACATGGTCGTCCTAAATTTCGACAAAGGTTTTCCGGTCAAGGTTCCTCCAATGCACCTTCTAGGTTCAACAAAGATAGGGGGTCTAACCCTAAACCTCAAGGAGGAAATGGTAGTGGGTCTTTATTGCCTACTTGTGCTAAATGTGGAAGAAACCATGAGGGTCCATATTTGGCAGGTTCCAATGCTTGTTTTGGGTGCGGTAAGATCGACCACAATATAAGAGATTGTCCTTCAGTTGCTAAGAATGAAGGTGATAATCGTTGAAGGGCTCAACCCTATCCTTCATTTGGTCCTAGTGGTTCGGGTTCAAATGCTCCTAAGCAAAACCGATTCTATGCACTTCAGACTCGTGGTGAGCAAGAGGGTTCTCCCAATGTGGTTACCGGTATGTTGAAAGTCTTTCAACTTGATGTTTATGCCTTACTTGATCCCGGTGCTACCTTGTCTTTTGTGACGCCATATGTGGCTATATGTTTGATGTTCTTCCGGATGAGTTGTTAGATCTTTTTTCTGTCTCTACTCCTGTTGGTGATTCTATTGTGGCTAAGAGGGTCTAAAGAAAGTGTCTCATTTCCTTGTCCCGTAGACTTACTCTTGTTGATTTGGTAGAGCTTGATATGATAGATTTTAATGTTATCCTTGGTGTGGATTGGCTTCATTCTTGTTATGCTTCTATTGATTGTAGAACTCGTGTAGTCAAGTTTCAGTTTCAAAATAAGCCTATTCTGGAATGGAAAGGGGGAAACTCTATGCCTAAGGATCAGTTTATTACTTGTCTTAGAGCTAGAAAGATTATTTCTAAGGGTAGCATTTACCATCTAGTTCGGGTGAGGGATGTAGATTCTGAGACCCCTACTATTGAGTCGGTCCCCATTGTGAATGAGTTTCTGGAAGTGTTCCCGGATGATCTACCCGGTATTCCTCCCTAAAGGGAAATAGACTTCGGTATTGAATTTCTCCCAGATACGCAACCTATTTATATCCCTCCTTAAAGAATGGCTCAGGCAGAATTAAAGGAGTAGAAAGGACAATTGAAATACTTGTTGGCTAAGGGTTTCATCTGACAGAGTATCTCTCGATGGGGTGCTCCATTCTTGTTTGTTAGAAAGAAGGATGGTTCTCCCCCAATGTGTAATTACTATCATCAGTTGAACAAGGTTACCATTAAGAATAAGTATCCTCTCCCAAGGATAGATGAATTGTTTGACAAACTTCAAGGGGAGAGTTACTTTTCCAAGATTGATCTACGGTCGGGTTATCACTAATTGAGGGTGAAGGAAGATGATATTCCAAAAATGACTTTTAGAACCCGGTATGATCATTATGAGTTTTTGGTGATGTCTTTTTGTTTGACTAATGCTCCAGCCGGTTTTATGTATTTGATGAATAAGGTGTTTAGACAGTATCTTGACATGTTCGTCATTGTGTTCATTGATGACATATTGATTTATTCCAGAAGTGAGGATGATCACATCAATCATTTGAGGATTGTGTTGTGAATTCTCAAGGACCAAAAACTCTTTGCAAAGTTTAGTAAATGTAAATTTTGGCTATGGTCTGTGGCTTTTCTTTGTCATATTGTTTCAAGTATAGGTATTGAGGTAGATCCTAAAAAGACGGACGCAGTCAAGAGTTGTCCTAGGCCTCTATCCCCTTTGGATATTAGAAGTTTTTTGGGTTTAGCTGGTTACTACAGAAGGTTTGTTGAGGGGTTTTCTTTGATTGCCTCTCCATTGACAACATTGACTCAAAAGAAGGCTAAGTTCATATGGTCTGAAACATGTGGAAAGAGTTTTCAAGAGTTGAAGGATAGACGTACTTCCGCTCCGATGTTGACTTTGCCGGAAGGGACTGATTGGATTTGTTGTTTATTATGATGCCTCGAGAATCAGGCTAGGGTGTAGGCTTATGCAAAATGGGAAAGTTATTGCCTATGCTTCAAGGCAACTTAAAATTCATAAGAAGAATTCTCCTACCCATGACCTTGAACTAGCGGCAGTTATTTTTGCCTTAAAGATTTGGAGGCACTATTTGTATGGTGTTCATGTTGATGTTTTCACCGACCACAAGAGTTTGCAATATGTGTTTAATAAAAAGGATTGGTATCTTCGCCAAAGAAGGTGGCTTGAATTATTGAAAGATTATGATATGAGTGTTCTCTATCACCCCGGTAAAGAGAATGTGGTGGCGGATGCTCTTAGTCGTTTATCTACGGGTAGTGTTGCTCATATTGAAGAAGATAAGAAGGAGTTGATCCGAGATGTTCATATATTGGCCCGGTTGGGTGTTCAGTTAGTGGACTCTACCAAGGATGGTGTTATGGTCAGCAATGGTTCAGAATCGTCTTTTATGGCGGATGTGAAAGCCAAGCAAGGTCTTGATCCAACTTTGGTTATATTAAAAGAGGCGATGCTTAAAAAGTCTGTAGAGGCTTTCTCCCAAGGGGGAGATGGTGTAATTAGATATCAAGGTCGCTTGTATGTACCTAATGTGGATGACTTGAAAGAACAAATCTTGTCAGAAGCCCATAGTTCTCGATATCCATTCACCTGGGAGCCACCAAGATGTACCGTGATTTGCGGGAGATATATTGGTGGAATGGTATTAAGACGGATATTGAGGAGTTTGTGGCGAAGTGTCCTAATTGTCAACAAGTTAAAGTTGAACATCAGACACCGGGAGGTTTATCCCAAATCTTGAGGACTTTATTGCTGGTTTGCCTTGCACCCGGCGACAACATGACTCAATTTGGGTTATAGTAGACCGAATGATGAAATCGACTCATTTCATTCCCATCAAGATTTCTTATTCGGTGGAGGACTATGCTAGATTATACTTGAGAGAAATCTTAAAGTTGCATGGAGTACCTTTATCCATTATCTTTGATCGAGGTACCCATTTCACTTCAGAGTTTTGGAGATCTTTTCAAAAGAGACATGGTACTCGTGTTAAGCTTAGCACAACTTTTCATCCAAAAACTGATGGGCAAGGGGAGCGTACGATCCAAACTTTGGAAGATATGTTGAGGGATTGTGTGATTGATTTCAAGGGTAATTGGGATGATCATTTTCCTTTGATTGAGTTTTCTTATAACAATAGTTATCACTCAAGTATTGGTATGGCTCCATTTGAAGCATTGTATGGTAGGAGGTGTAGATCTCCTATAGGATGGTTTTAGGTTAGTGAAGTTTCCCTAATAGGTCCCGAGTTTGTACATCAGGCCATGGAAAAAGTTCGACTCATTAGAGAAAGGTTGAAAATGGCTCAAAGACGAGTGGGTAGCCAAGATGGGATCTCCTCGCACAAGCTCTTAGACTCCTCGTAAAGGGCTCCACGGCTCGTGGTGATGCCCATGAAGGCGGAGGCAGTAGCCACTTAGAGGGTGGCCCTCCACACGAGCCCTTAGACGGCTCATGAAGTGGGTCTTGAAGGGAGGGGGATTTTTGGGTAGTTTTCCAGGCCACTGGTCTAGGGACCACGACTGCCCAAACGGCTCGTGTACCACTAGATGGCTCGTGTGGCCCTCCATTTGGAGGTTCACGTCAACTGTAAGTTAAGGGCACTTGGGTCTTTTCCATTATTTTATATTGATACCACGTCCTTTTGTCCTTACCTAGAACCCCTATATAAGTGATTTTAACCCCAAATTCTAGTCATTCAAGTCATTCTCTCAATTTTAAAAAAAAATAAAGAAGAATCTTCTCTCCCAAATATTTCTCTCTCTAGAAAACTTGAAGAGGGAGAAGGGTTCAATCTAGGGTTTAAAAGCAAGCCTCAAATTCCACCATTGAAGGTTGAGGTATGATAGTTTTCATCCATGGAGTTCCCAAATTCTCTTATTTTCAAAGTAGAAATTCCCCAATTGAGTTTGGATTTTCTTCTATGTGGTGGGTTCTCTTGATTATTGATTTAAATGATTGAATTATGATCTCTTATGCATGAATTTATGAAATACTATGATTTTATGATGATTTCGCCATGAACTCATGTAATTCCCATGTTTTCAAAGTTATGATGATATGATGTGGGTTTTGGATTATGAACGAAGAGTTTATGAAGTTAAGCATGTTCTTATGAGATTTATTTAAATGTTTTAAGGATGCTTTGAGAGTGAAGTATCAATGATAATGTTGTTGTTGTGTTGTTGAAAGTATTTTCTCATATACACATAAAAGCATGATTGTGAAAGGTTTTCTAACATTATAAGGGTTCTTAAGGTTGAAAGGTCTTCTCACCTAAAATGAACCAATAATTAAGGAGTTATGTAAGTAATGAGGCAAGAGGTGATTACCCATGCTCTCTAATCGAATAACAAAAGGCGATTACCCATGTCACATGATGGAAGGACAAGAGGCGATTACCCATGTTCCTATATGAGCTAAGATAAATATGAATAAAAACTAGTCCGTGGAAGTTAAGCTTAGAACAGAGTAGACAAGTGGCGATTACCCAAGTCCGAAAAACTATGTGCCAACATAGGATTGTCTAGATAGACATTAGCTAGTGGATCCACAATAGAGAGAATTTCTTGGTCCTTACAGTGGCAAGTAGGACAACCTCTTTTTTGTGTGGAGTAGACACCAGATTCCATGTTGCTAGCTAACATGGTCTTATATGTAGGTTAAGGCTACTTCCCACAAACAAGTAAAGTTATGATGAACCAAGGTTACTTCAAGAAGTATCGTAAGTATGTTTTAAGATGGCAATTAACTTGCATTGATCGTGTTGTACGGCTTATGCTTTATAACTCTAAAATTTAATGTTTTAGCTAGATCATTTCATGCTCTTGAAAATATCCTATTTTAGAATAATTTAAATGTTTATATGCATGGCTATCATACTTGGTACATATTTTGTACTAATGCATACTCTTGCCTTCATTTCCCAAAATGTAGGGTCCGACAATCAGGGTTCTCAGTTTCGTGGCTAGAGGTTGATTAGAGAGATTTTGAACTTTGGTGAGCCCTCATCCTTCGAGGACAGATTTTCATTATTTTTAGTTTTCCTTCTTACTTTCGGTTTTGGACATGATATTTGGGCTAGGACCAATTTCATTCTTATGTACTAGATGACTAATGAGACAAATGTTTAGACTTCCTCTTTACTTTTATAAAACTCTTGATTGGGATTTGAAATATTGTTCTTTATCTCTTTGTTCTATTTCTTATGTTATGAATGTTAAGTGTCTTATATGGGGCCTCTGGTGGTCCTATACGTCATGTTACGCCTAGGGGGTACCTTGGATCGTGACACTCTCACAACCATGATTTCATAATATATGAGAAAACCTTTCACAATTTGTTGATACTTATCTTATAAATATCCTTAGTTCATAAATATCATTTTCATAAAACATGCATAGGTTTCATAAATCATACTTCATAAATTAAGGATATTTTGTTCATAAATTTATCATCATAATAAATTATAAGCATGGGACTCTATGAAATCAATTGGAAATCATGTAGTTTAATCAAATCATGCATAATAAAATTGAAATTGAACAATTGAATTATAATCAACTAAGACCAAAGGAGATTGATATAAACCCTAATTGAATTGGAGACTTGAGATTTCTTTGGGACCTATTGGATGAATGGAATCCATTTGTGAATTTCCACATACTTTGACAATCAAAGTTTTAAGAGCAAAGGAGATTGAAGAACTTGAAGCTTGAACCCTAGGTTTTCTTCCTTGATTTTGAGAGAGAATTGGAAAGGATTAACTTGGATGGGTGTAACACCTTAGAAATTGGAAAGTTGGATTAAAAAGGAAAAAATGCTCAATTTGGGTATTGATGCAGCAACTACGAGTCCTATCTACAAATCATAAGAAGTTCTAGGAGACATAAAAGGGAAATCGTAGAAGCTGAATTGAGCTTTTGGAAAATTTAAGTTTCTGAAGTTTCACCTATGAGTGAATAAGATGAGTCGTACGATGTATGGCGAGTTGTAGATGGGTTCCGTAGATTGGTTTTACACTTAGTGAAATTTTGGACTCTAACTTGGATTTTACCGAAGGGGGTCCACAGTCCCTAGACCAGACGAGGGACCTAGAAAAGGTCTCATGTAAGTTTGGAGGACTTTTCAGTTTCTAAAGTTTGCCATACGGTTGACCAGTAAGGGCGGTATAAAGTTCTATGGATTGTAGGTCCAACCTATAGGTCACTCTGGTAGTTATTTCTTAAAGATAGTTGAGTCTTTTTCTATGCATTTAATGCCTATACTATATTGTTTTGACCTTAATTATAAGTCATAAAACTACCTTTCAATTCCTAAAACTACCCAAACCCTCTCATCCTATCAATTCCTAATCTCATCAACTTTATTCTCTCCAAATTCTCTCAAGCTCAAGGAAAAAAGCTAGGGTTACAATCTTCAAATTTCCTTTTTTCTCCATCGCTTTTGCGCTTTGATCATCAAGGTATGTGGGAATTCACCAATGAATTTCATTCATCCATTGGGTCCCAAAGAATATCAATCTCTAAAGTCAATTTCACCTTATTTGAATAGAGTTTCATATAATTTTCTATAGGTCCTATTTTTTATGATTTAATTATTTGATTTAAATCTTATTATGCATGATTGGATTCAATTACATGTTTTCATATGGTCCCATGCATGATACATGTTTATGATGATGAATTTATGAAGAAGGATATGACCTTATGAATGATGATTTATGAAAGCTATGCATGATTTATGAAAAATATGTTTTATGAACTAAGGTCTATTTTAAGATAATCATCGATGAAATTGTGAAAGGTTTCTCACATATGCATGAATTGTGAAAGGTTTTCTCACATATTAAGAAATCATGATTGGTGAAAGATTTTCACACATATATGAACCATGATTTAAGGAGCTATTCTATGGTGACTTCAGATGGGATTGTTAACTTAATTGTGCTTTTTCAAGTATGATGATATGCTTATGAATATGAATATTTCATTAGGATCTTTATTTAGGCACTAAGAGGATATTGAGATTGAGGCCCTCCTATTATTAGAGGTCGAGTCTCATAGGATTTGTCTTAGAAAGACTTATCTAGTTGATCCAACTAATCTTGAAGTTCATGGTACTTACCTTGGCAAGTAGGACATCTCTTTTTAGTGTGGGAGCAAGACTTTGGATTCCATGTTATTGCTCACATGGTCTATGTTTGATAATGGTAAAAATCCGACAAAATGAACTATGTTTCCTTCAAAAAGGTTTTTATGAAAGATTTCAAATGATTTTAATGATGCATTAACAATAGTCATTATTTATGATTCTTCTTTAAAGTATCACGACCCAAAGTACACCCTAGGCATAACATGACGTATAAGACCCCAAGAGGCCCTATAGAAGCCACTTAGCATACATCATACAAGGTAATACAAAATCAAGAGATTTTGAAAGACAATTTCAAATCATGTAGAGGAAGTCTAACATAGTCTCAAAGCCATCTAGCATATCAAGAGTGATTGGAACGTAACCCGTACTTCACAAACATAACTGAAAATGTAAAGACAATATGAAATAAAGGCTCGGTACTCGAAGTATGAGGACTCACCAATTTTCAATATCTACTAAGTGATCCCTAGCCACGGAGATGCAAGCCTGGAGCGTCAGACCTTACATTTTTATAAGAATGTAGGCAAGAGTATGCGTTAGCACAAAATGTACCAAGTATTAAAGCAATACATAAAAGTATGAAATCATGCTAAAGGACCTTTTCGTGACATGCAATGACCAAGCTAAATCATGATATAAAAGGGTTAGAAAACATAAATTATAAAACATGGTCAATTCAAGATAACTTCTTTAAAACTTTTGTAAGATACTTCTAGAAGTAACCTTAGTTCATTATTGTTGGAGATTTACCTTTAACCGACATTTAAGACCATGTGAGATATTAACATAGAATCCGGTGACTACCCCACACCGAAAAGGGGTTTTCTACTTGCCAAGTAAGACTATGAACTTGTAGCTTACGTGGATCAACTAGATAATTTCTATCTAAGACAATCATCTTATGGGGGCACATATGTATGGGATAAGGAGATTGCTACTAGAAATCCGGCCTCAAGCTATGCGAGAGCTTCCATCTCAATATCCTCTCGGTGCTAAGCTTAAATCCCAAAGAATAGTCATTATTCTTAACTTGTCTTTATCATTAAGAGGCATGGGTAATCGCCACTTGCCTTATCATCCATGGAAAGGTACAATTAAGCAACCAATCCAAGCTAGAGACATCATTAGAATAGCTCCTTAATCTTTATTCAAAGTTTAATTGAGAAATTCTTTCAACTCTAAGAATCATTTATGTGAGAAAACCTTTCACAATCATGCTTTCATGTGTATCTGAGAAATCCTTTCACAACACAACAACAACAACAACAACATGGATGCTTTACTCTCAAAGCAACTTAAATCATTTTTCATCAATTTCATAAAGAACATGTATATCTTCATAAACTCGTCTTTCATGATTAAAAACCCATATTATATCCCCATATCTTAGAAAAAATGGGTTAAGCACGGGTTCATGGAAATTCAACTTAAAAACATGGATTTATCTCAATTCATACATAATAGTTCATAAAATAATCAATTGGACCAACATTGAAAGGAACCCATGTCAATTGAATAAAACACTAACTCAATTGGGGAATCTAACTTCACAAAATTAGAGAACTATGGAACCCTATGGAGGAAAGGACTCCATAGGTGAATACTATCATTCCTTGATGCCAAAACCTTGAAATAAATGGTGGAATTTGAGACTTGACTTGAAACCCTAGATTTCTTCTTCAAATTACAGAGAGAGAAATATTTGAGAGGATGAATTGATCTTCTTTATCTAGGGCTTTGGATAGAAATATTGATTTAGGGGATTTTGGAGGTAAGAAATCATTATATAGGGCTTTGGGTAGAAGGAGAATCGACATAGTATTGAGTTAAAATAATTGAGAACACACCCTACAGCCCCTAACTTAAAACTGCCGAATTGACTCACTGGAAGCCCTAAACGGGTCATCTAGAGCACCACGACCAGTCTAACGGGTCGTGAAGGGATTCTTCCTGACAGGGCTTTACTATTTTTGGCATAACTATTTACTCCGAGCTTGGAATTAGGAAAACTCAATGGCGTTGGAAAGAGGACCCATAGTTATTTAATTTGATAGGTCAGGGGCCACCTAATCCATCTTGTGCTAAAAGATATGATCGTTAGAAGTTGATCCTAAACTCTTAGTCTGATAAACCCCCTTCACAGACGACTTCATAGTCCGTGTGGGGATTCACGGGCCGTTTAGACGTATGTGGTCCTTGACCAGTGACTAGGGGGGAAGACCCTTCTGAGTGGGCAACTTAAAGAGCCCTTGGACAGACTATCTACCTCACCATTGGCTAACTAGGCGTCCGTGGGAGGGACACCGACATAGGCAGGTTCTGGGAACTCCTCAAGAGTATCCAAACGGACCATGGTCTTGTACACGTCCCATCTAAGGCTCTATGGAGGGTTCCATGGTCAACCTAGGGTTCTTGACATTCCCGTTTGACTCCTTTCTACCTTTCTCTAATCCGAGGTTTATAATATCTCCCACCTGGGAGCTTTCATCCTCTTATGAGATTCAAAACGTCATAAGGAAGGTAGGAACTAGATCTATCACCCCAACATGAATGCAATCATATAAATGCACATATCCAAGGAGGAAACTTCTACTCTAATCTAAAGCATGTTCAAAACATCATATCATGAAGTGTATATACAACTCATACTCAAATGCTCATAAACATGAAGAAATTTATCAAATCAACTCATTTTTATCAAAAATCAAGTTTTCATGAACATGTATAAATGAGGGATCATTGGAATATCTAAGACACATGACACAAAAAGAGTAAACCATGAGGAACTATTACCTAAAGCTAAAGTAGGAACGAAGGGAAAAATTTGAGGATAAGGACATCATATCGGCATCGGACTCCCAAGTAGCACCCTCAACTAACTTATTCCTCCATAGAACCTTAACTAAAGTAACTTGTTTGTTTCTCAACTTCTTAACTTGCCGGTCTAAAATCTCAACCGAAACTTCCTCATATGAAAGATTCTCCATAGCCCCCAAACCTTCCAAGAGAACTATAGATGTCAGATCTCCAACACATTTCTTCAACAAGGAGACATGGAAAACTGGATGCACCGATGCCAAGTCATTAGGCAAATCGAGTTCATAAGCAACTTTGCCAATACACCTCAAAATATGATATGGGCCCCCGTAACGGGGACCAAGCTTCCCTTTCTTCCCAAACCTCATCACACCCTTCATGGTTGAGAATTTCAAGTAGACCCAATCACGAACATCAAACTCAAGGTCTCTCCTTCTAACATCAGCATAGGACTTTTGCCGACTTAGAGCCGCTTTAAACCTTTTTCTAATTAGTCGAACATTCTCCATAGCTTCATTCACCAACTCTAGGCCTATCAAAGTGACTTGACCCACTTCAAACCAACCTATAGGAGATCTACACCTCCTACCATATAGCTATTGTTGTACGCAAACTGAATCAAAGGCAAGTGATCATCCCAACTACCCTTGAATTCAATTACACAAGCTCTCAATATATCTTCCAAAGTTTGGATAGTACGCACCGCTTTCCTATCGATTTGTGGATGAAAGGCCATACTAAGCTTAACACGAGTACCAATACCTTTTTGGAAAGATCTCCAAAACTAAGAAGTGAATTGGGTACCACGATCGAAGATAATTGATAGGGGCACTCCATGCAACCTAACCATTTCTCAATTAAAACTTAGCATAGTCCTCCGCTGAATATGAAACTTTGATGCTGAATATGAAACTTTCTCAAGTCATCACATCGGGAACACACAAACGACCTTGATACCTAAGTACACCATCTTCCCTGTGGAAGAAAGCCTCTACGGACTTTTTAAGCATCGTTTCCTTCAATTAAACCAAATTCAGATCGAGATCTTATTTGGCTTTCACATTTTCAAAAAATGATGATTTTGAACCATCGTGAACCATAACACCACCTTCGGTAGAGTCAACTAAGCGAACACCTAAATGGGCTAATCTATGAACATCTTGAACCTACTCCTTTTTATAATCCTCAATATGAGCAACATTATCCATTGATAACCGACTAAGAGCATCCACCACCACATCTTCCACCACATTTGCGACTAGTTCAAGGTCATGTGTAGGGTTATTCTTTTCAGGAATCTTAAGTTACCTTAAAGCATAGGAATTGACTTTATCATTTTCCATAAGGACACATCCTAACCCAATTCTCGAGGCATCACAATAAACAACAAATTCATTGGTTCCTTCCAGTAGATTCAACACCAGAGTGGAGGTAAGTTTATCTTTCAATTATTGAAAACTCTTGTCGCATGCTTCCGACCATATGAAATTAACCTTCTTTTGGGTCAATGCCGTCAATGGAAAGGAAATAAAAGAAAACCCTTCAACTAACCTTCTATAGTAACTGACTAAACCCAAGAAACTTCTAATATCCAAAGGGTATAGAGGTCTAGGCCAACTCTTAACCGCATCAGTCTTCTTATGATCTACCTCAATACCCTTACTGGAAATAATGTGACCAAGAAAAGCTACACACCTTAACCAAAAATTGCATTTGCCAAATTTTGCAAAGAGTTGTTGGTCCTTGAGGACTTGCAACACAATCCTCAAATGATCGTTATGCTCGTCTTCACTCCTCGAATAGATCAATATATCATCAATGAACACAATCACAAAATTATCAAGGTATTTTCTAAGCACCTTATTCATCAAATCTATAAATGCCACCGGAGCATTAGTCAAGCCAAACAACATTACCAAAAACTCATAATGACCATATCGAGTTCAAAAAGCTGTCTTCAGAATGTCAGCTGCCTTTACCCTCAATTGGTGATACCCCGACGGAAGGTCAATCTTCGAGAAGTAACTTGCTCCATGAAGTTGATCAAAAAAGTCATCTATCCTTGGGAGAGGATATTTGTTCTTAATGGTAACCTTGTTCAATTGTCGGTAATCAATACACATACGAAGCGAACAATATTTCTTCCTAACAAAAAAAACTAGAGCACCCCATGGACAGATTCTCGGTCGGATGAAACCCTTATCCAACAAATCTTTCAATTGCTCCTTTAATTCCTTAAGTTTTGCTGGAACTATTTGGTGATGAATAGAGATAGGTTGTGTATCTGGGAAAAGGTGAATACCAAAATCGATTTCCTTTCAAGAGGAACACCGGGAAAATCATCGAGAAACACTTGTGGGAACTCATTAACAATAGGGACCGACTCAAGAGTAGGGGCTTATGAATCCATATTCCTAACCCGAACAAGATGGTAAATGCAACCCTTACAAATCATCTTTGTAGCTTTAAGATAACAGACAAACTGACCCTTAGGCATAGAATTTCCCCCTTTCCACTCTAGGATGGGTTCATTTGAAAACTAAAACTTGACTACACGGGTTCTATAATCAATAGTAGCATAACATGAATGCAGCAAATCCATACAAAGGATAACATCAAAATCTAGTATATCAAGCTATACAAGATCAACATGAGTGACTCTATAGAAAAAGGAGATGGGACACTTTCTATAGACCATTTTAGCCATAGTAGAATCACCAACTAGAGTAGATATAGAGAAAAGATCTAGCAACACATCAGAAAGAATATCAAACCTTATATCAACATATGGTGTCACAAAAGACAAGGTAGCACCGGGGTCAAGTAAGGCATACCGGTAACCACATCGGGAGAACCTTTTTGCTCATGACGAGTCTGAAGTGCATAGAATTGGTTTTTCTTTGGAGCACTTGATCCCAAACCAATAGGCGGAACTTTCTTACCTTCTCTTACTTTAGACATAAGGATCGGAAAATCCCTTATTTTATGATCACTCTTACCACAACCGAAGGAACCATATGTGCCGCCTAAACACTTGCCCTCATGCTTCCTTTCACATTTAGCACAACTAGATAATGAAGATCCACTACCATTCCCTGCTTGAGGCTTTGGGTTAGACACCCTATATTTGTTTAACTTAGAAGAAGCATTGGAGGAACCTTGACCAAAAAAACCTTTGTCAGAATCTAGAATGACCATGTCCATCGGACCTTGAATGTGAGAAGTTACCATCACCACTCCTTGCCTTCTTTTTCTCCCTAGGTCTTTTCCTAAGTTTGTCCTCTTCTATTTGTTAATCATGAACCATGAGACGAGAAATGTAAATATCATTGATAATCATGGCGGTACAATATTCCTTAACCACCATTTCGGACACACCCAAAACAAACTTACTCATTCTTGCCCTAGGGTTGGCAATAACCATAGGAGCATACTTAGATAATTGTGTGAACATCAAAGCATATTCCTTCACACTAATATTTCCTTGACGAAGGTTGATGAATTAAATTATAGTTGCCTAACTCATTTCAAGGGCAAATAACCTATCAAGGAAAGAAACTTTGAACTTTTCCTAATTAAGAGGACCTGTATCTTCCGCCCACTTTTCTTTCCATTGGTTGAAATATATTTGATCAACACTCTTAAGTTGATAAGCGGTCAATTCCACCTATTCCACCAGAGTCACTCCCATGATCATCAACAACTTATACACATCAACAATGAACTCTTGAGGGTCTTCCTCAACCTTAGAACCATGAAACTCTAGCGGATTCATTCTAGTGAAGTCTCTCACTCTAGTTTCCGTCGTACCCACATTTGGGTTCACGGGGACCACAACCTCCTTATTGGATCGTGCTATCATGGCTTGAGCCAACACTTGAAAAGTAGCCCTAAAATCCACATGAGTCACTTGTTCGGCCAAAGGGTCGACTGGAACTTGAGGAGCTTCTCATTCCAAATTCACATTTGTATTCCTCCTAACGTAAGTTCTTCGAGGGGGAATATCATGTAGAGAGTCGGATAAGGATTAGGAGAGAGACATTAAACTCTATCATACAACTGTAGAGTAATGAAAGAGGTGGAGTTTCCTAAACATCTGATAGCCTCTCATTCATTAGTCAGACGCGCTTCACACTCATGAACATGGGTTACGCATGGGTTCATGTGAATTCAAATTGAAACATGTATTAATATCAATTCATGCATAATAGTTCATCAAACAATCAATTCGACCAACATTGAAAGAAAGACATGTCAAATAAATGAAACCCTAACTCAATTAGGGAATCTAACTTTACAAAATTGGAGAATTTAGGAACCCTGTGGAGGAAAGGACTCCATAGGTGAATACTATCATACCTAGATGCCAAAACCTTAAAATCAATGGTTGAATTGGAGACTTGACTTGAAACCTTAGCTTTCTTCTACAAACTCTAGAGAGAGAATATTTGAGAGGATGACTTGATCTTCTTTTGAGAATTTGAGAGAATGAATTGATTTGGGTGATTTTGGGGGTAAAATCATTATATAGGGCTTTGGGTCGAAGGAAAAATAACATAGTATTGAGTTAAAATAATTGGGAAAAGACCCTATAGCCCCGACTTAAAACTGCCGAATTGACTAATTGGAAGTCCTAAACAGGTCGTCTAGAGCACCATGGCCCATCTAACGGGTCGTGAAGAAATTCTGCTTGACGGGGCTTTACTATTTTTGGCACAACTTCTTACTCCGAGCTTGGAATTAGGCAAACTCGACGGCGTCGGAAAGAGGACTTAGATATATTTAATTTGATAGGTCAAGGTCCACCTAATTAATTTTGTTGTAAAACATATGATCATTTGAAGTTGACCCTAAACTCTAAGTTTGATAAACCCCCTTCCCGGATGATTTCACGGTCCATGTGGGGCTTCACGGGCCATTTAGAAGTCCCTTATCCTTGACTATAGACTAGGGGAGACGCCCCTTCTGAGTGGACAACTAGACGAGCCCTTGGATGGCCCGTCTACCTCACCACGGGTTGTCTAGGCATCCGTGGGAGGGATACCGGCCTGGGCAGGTTCTGGGAACTCCTCACAAGCACGCAAACTGACTGTGGTCCCCACATAGCCCATCTAGGGCTCCGTGGAGGGTTCCATTGTCCACCTTAGGGCTCTTGACATGCCTGCTTGACTCCTTTCTACCCTTTATCTAATCCGAGGTGTTACATGAAGGTATTACTATACTTTAGCTTTGTCATGCATATCATGTTTAATGTCCCCATATGATCACATTTATGTCTTTATACATTTCTCTCATACTTAGTGCATTCAGTGTACTAATGCATACTTGTGCCTACATTGTCTAATAATGTAGGGAAGATGATTTCTCTCCTTCCATTCATGGTTAGTTAGGATTGCTACCTAAGATTAGTTGATTGGTGAGTCCTCATACTCCAATAGCAAGGCCGCAAAGACTTTATTTCTTATGTTTTTTGTACTTTCATAATTTGTATGTGGTGTATCGGTTACGTCCCAACCACTCTGGTTATGTTTCAGAAGGCCTTGTCAAGGCATAGTTATGATTCTAAATTTATGTTTCAGCTTCTTTTTTATGATATGAGACTTTATACTTACACATTTATTTTTTCTAATATATTGTGTTTAATGTATGTCAAATGGCTTGTGTAGGACCTTTCGGGGTCTTATACGCAATGTCACGTCTAGGGTATACTTTGGGTCATGACAAACTTTGTGTTCAGGGCACAAGGTTTTAGAAAGGGTCCTAGGATGTCTGAAAAGATGCATTGAGTAGAGTCTTGTTCTGGAGTGTGAAGCGCACCACATTTATGAATAGGAGGCTATAAAGCTTTTAGGAAACTTTACTTCTTTCATTACTCTAAAGTCGTGTCATAAAGTCTATCTCTATAAAAATCCATCTCCTAAATTTTATCCGATGTTTTTCAGGATATGTCCCTTCGAAGAGCTTACATGAGGAGGAATGTAGGCGACATTATAGAGCTCGAGATTCCTCGAGTTCTGGTCGACCCTTTGGTCGAGAAAGTGACTCATGCCAAATTCATATCCGCTTTCCAAGTGTTGGCTCAAGCTATGAGGCTCCAAAATAATAAATAGTCCATTGCTCCCATGAAACAAAATTTTCGTACGACAGCAACAAGGATAAGGGACATCAATAAGATATGTCAAAAGTGGATGAGGATACTCAAAAGTTCATTGATGAGGTGTGTAAGATAGTGGGAATTATGGGATTATCTACGCTAGAGAAGGCGGAATTGGCCGCTTATCAACTAAAGTGTTTTGCTTAGGTTTGGTTTGAATATTTGAAAGGTTAGAGGGTTGATGATGCAAGTCCTGTTGATTGGTAGAAATTCAAAGGATATTTTCTTGATCGTTTCTTTCCACTTGAGATAAGGGAGGAAAAATTTCTTCAATTCATCAATCTACAATAAGGTACTATAAGTGTGAAGGAATATGCTTTGTAGATTACTCGATTGGCTAAGTATGCTCCGACTATGGTTGCCGACTCTAGGGTAAGAATGAGTAAGTTTGTGTCGGTTGCTTCAACTTGGTTGTTAAAGAGTATTGAACCGTCATGCGAATCAACGAAATGTATATCTCTATATTGATGGTTCATGCATAACAAATTGTAGAAGAGAAACTCAAAGAAAGGGCAAGGGAGTCAAAGAGGGCCTTTCTGGGTGATGGCGACATTTCTTATTCTAGGTTCAGTGGAAAAGGTCGTTCTAAATTCCGGTAAAGGTTTTTCGGGAATGTATCTTCTAATTCTCTATCATCTAAGTTAAACAAGGATCGGGTGTCTAACCCTATGCCTCAAAGAGGGAATAGTGGTAGATCTTTGATGCCTACTTGCACAAGGTGTGGCAAGAAACATAATGGTAAATGTTTGGCCGGTACATATGATTGGTTAATTATGGAAAGAGTGGTCACAAGATGAGTGATTTTCATTGTTTTCTACTAAGGGAAGGAATGGAAGGCAAGCTCAGCCTAGTTGTTCTGATTCAGGTGCTGCAAAGAAAAATAGATTATATTCTATTCGGACTAGATAGGATCATGAGGGTTATCCGGATGTTATGACTGGTATGTTGAAAGTCTTTCACCTTGATGTTTATGGTTTATTTGATCCGGGTGCTACGTTGTAATTTATACACCTTATGTGGCCATGAGATTTTATGTTGGTCCCGAAATCCTTTCTAATCCCTTTCATACCTATACTCATGTTGGTGATTTTGTTGTTTCTAAGATAGTTAATAGAAATTGTTCTATTGTCATTTCTCATTGATTCACTCATTGTTGATCTTATAGAGCTTGATATGTTAGAATTTCATGTTATTCCATGGATGGATTGGCTACATGCATGTTATGCTTTCATAGATTGAATGTGACCAATCATGTTCTACAATCTATAGAAGCACAACATGCATGGAGCCAATCTATCCCAAAAATAACATAAAAATCAAACATATGAAGCTCTACAAGATCAACATGAGTAACTATATGAGAAATAGAAACAAGATAATTTCAATGAACTCTCTTACCAACAACAGAATAACCAATGGGAGTAGAGACAGGAAAGGGATTAGAAAGGATGTCAGGACCACCATTAAATTTCATGTCCACATAAGGAGTAACAAAGGACAAAGTAGCATCCAGATCAAGTAAATCATATCACTCATAATGAAAGACTTTAAACATACTGGTCATAACATCCGGAGAACCCTCATGATCCTATTGAGTCTGAAGTGCATAAAACCTATTCTGACGAGGAGCACCTAAGCCGGAACCACTAGACTAAGATTTCCTACTATGATTTCCCTTAGTAACAACCTTCAGATAATCTCTCATCTTATGACAACTCTTCCAACAACTAAAACAACCATCTGTACTGGCTAAGCACTTTCTCGAGTGACTCTTTCCACACCTTTGGAAAGCAGGAGTAGAAGATCCTTTACCACCACTTCCTTGAGGCTTGGAGTTAGACACCCTATCTTTGTTGAAATTCAAAGCCAGAACATTTGAAGAACCTTCTCCGGAGAACTTTTTCCGTAATCTCAAAGGGAAAGAACTGATCAAGAAACACTACTTTGAATTTGTCCCAATAAAGAGGACCCGCATCAATAGCCCTCGCTTCTTTCCATTGATTGAACAAAACTTGAGCAACACCCTTGAGTTGATAAGTAACCAATTCCATATTTTCCACCGTTGAAAATCCCATAATTTTGACTATCTTGTAAATTTAATCAATGAAATCTTAAGGATCTTTATCAACTTTTGATCCATGAAACTCTGGAGGATTAATCCTAGTGAAGTACCTTATCCTTGTAGCCTCCATACCCATATTTAGGTACATGGGAGCAATGTCTTCTGAATTATCTTGGGCGATCATAGCTTGAACCAAGACATAGAAAGTGTATCAGAATTTGGAATGAGTCAATTTTTTGTCCAAAGGATCAACCGAAAATTGAAGAACCTCGGGCTCCATATTCTCACCCACATTCTTTCTCACATAAGCTTTTTGGGTAGCCATATCCTGAAAAACATAAGATAAGAGTTAGGAGAAGGCTCTTTGTAGAGATGAACTCTATGGCACAACTTTAGAATAGAGAAATAAGTAATGTTTCCTAAGCTCCTTGTAGACTCCTATTCATAAATGTGGCGCGCTTCACACTTATGAACAAGACTCTACTTAATGTCGCTTGTCAAACATCCTACGACCTTTTCTAAACCTTGCGCTATGAATACTAAGTTTTTCATGACCCAATGTATACCTTAGACATGATATGGAGTAAAAGTCCCCAAGAGACACTACACAACCCACTTCACATACATAATGCATCAAGAATTAAAAAAACAATAGTAGGTAAAATCATCTCATATAATAAAAGAAAGTTTAGAATATAAAAGCGGAATCATAGCTATGTATTGAAAAGCCCTTAAAAACAACGTAAGAGTGCTTGGGATTTAACTCATAAAACACATACAAAGTCTGAAGAGTATATGGTAAAAGCAATAAAAGTCTTCAAGGTCTTGCCCTCAAAGTATGAAGACTCACCAATCTCAAGCAATGGAGTAACAATTTGAGCTAGCCACGAGCGGAAGGAGATACACCGAACCCTATAGTATAAGACAATATAGGCACAAGTATGCATTAGTACATGGAATGTGCTAAGTATGTGAAAATAAATAAAAACACATAAACATGATAAAATAATGAAATGAGGACTTAAACATGAAATGCATGACCAAGCTAAAATATGAGTAAAAACCTATATAGAATCGTAAGTCATAAATAGGGTCAATGAATTCTTAAAACATAAGGAAAGCTTTCATAAAATATTTGAAGGTAACATAGTTCGTTTTGTGGGATATTTACCATTAACCAACACTAAGACCATGCTATCTATAAACTGGAATATGATGTAACCCTCCTATCAAAAATTGGATTCTACTTGCCAAGGTAGTCTCCATAACATTCATTCATATGCTATTTGTGGATCCACTAGCTAGTTCATTTAAGACAATCTTGTGGGGGAACATAGCTTGGGATAAGAAGATTGCTTTTAGAGACCCAACCTTTACTAACAGGAGAGCCTCCATCTCAAAGTCCTCTTAGTGCTAAGAAAAATCCCAACATAGTTAGTCATATTCATATTCATATTTGAATACTTGGAAAGGAACAATTAAAACTATCAATCAAATGATAAATCATCATCGAGTAGCTCTCAAAAATCATGATTCATAGATGCGTGAGCAAATCTTTCACTACCATGATTTCATAATATGTGAGAAAATCTTTCACAATTCATTGATACTTATTTAAGTATCCTTAGTTCATAAAAAATACTTTCATAAAACATGCATAACTTTCATACATCATACTTCGTATATTTATAAGCCTTATTCATAAATTCATCATCATAATCAAGTAAAAACATGGGTCTATATGAAATTATGTAGTTTAATCAAATTATGCATAATAAGATTGAATTGAATAATTGAATTATAATAAAAAAAGACTCATGGAGATTGACATAAACCCTAATTGAATTGGGTGAAATTATATTGGAGACTTGAGATTTCTTTGGGACCCAACGGATGAACGGAATCCATTGGTGAACTCCCACATACCTTGTTAAAAGAAACCCTAAAACCAAAGGATATTGAAGAAATTGAAGCTTGAAACCCTAGTTTTTCTTTCTTGAGCTTGAGAGAGAATTGGAGAGGATGAACTTGGATGGGATTTGGGAATTTGAGAGAATGAGCCAGTTTGGGTATAGTTAGGAATTAAAAATTAGTGATCTGGGTTGTTATAGATCCAAAACTACATTATATATGGGTTAATTAGGTAGGAAAAGAACAAAACACCCTTAATTAAAAACTATCGGAGTGACCTATGATTCTAACCTACGATTTTTAGGACTTTCTTCGGTCCATAGCTGTTAGAGCCAACTCATAGAACCCAAGTTCAAACAAAAAATTTCACTAAGTCTGGGACCCTTCTACAGAACCCCTTCTACGACCCATAGAACAAATGATGTCCCGTCTTTTTAACTCATAGGTAAACTTAATAGGACTTGAAAATTTAAAAACTCAACCATGATCCTACAACTTTTTTTCAATGGTTCGTATATTGGACTCCTAGTTCACTACTTTAGTGTCAAAACTGAACTTTTCCCTTTTAATCAAACTTTTTGATTTCTGAGGTGTTGTAGATTGTTTTTGAACCCAATGGGTGAAAGGGATCCATTGGTGAATTCCCTCATACCCTGGGTAATCAAAGCCCTAGCGGAGGAGGACAAAACCTTGAAGCTTGATGAAACCCTAACCTTGTCGTGGAGATCCTTGGGAAATTTTTGAAGAAGGAGACTTAAGAACTTTGATGGTTTTGAGTGAATAAGAGGAAATGAGATATTTTTGAAGAGTAAAATCAGTTATAGGGTCAAAACGACATAGTTTAGGGGTTAAAGGGGTAGGAAAAGACCAAATCACCATAATTTAAAACTACCGGATGACTCCTACGATTCTGACCTACAGTCCATAAGAGTTTCTAGGACCATACTGGTCAACCGTAAAACCAACTACTGAAACCCAAAAATATAGCCAACTTCCAGGAATCCTTCCTACCAATCATCTTCCTTTCTACGGCTCATAAAACCAATCAATATAAGCCTGGTTCAAGTCTAAGATCTAACTAAGTCTGGATCACTTCTACAGATTCATTCTATGGCTCACAACACTTTCAACTGTTCGTCCTGTTCATCTGTAGACCATAATCAGAGACTTGACATTTTCCAAAATTCAATCCAAGACCTAAGACTCCGTTCCTATATCCCGTAGCACTTCCTACAGTCAATACGTCAAGTTGTAGAACCTGATGTAGTGCCCAAACATTGCAACCTTTCCTTTGAACTAAACTTCCCATTTTGAAGGTGTTAAAATATCTCCCCCTTGGGAACATTTGTCCTCAAATAGGACTCAAGCTTGCATGAATCGATTAGGAGAGAGACTAGTAACCCAATATAAATGCACATAATCAAGGAGTTATCGACTTCATGCTAAAACATAAACTTAAACAAGTTTTTCGTTAATCATGGATGCATATGGAAACATGATAATAACTAAAATGCATGAATCCGAAAGAATGAACCATGAGGAACTTAATACCTCAAGCTATAATAGGAGAGGAGGGAAAGAGCTAAGGATACTTGGACATCATATAAGTTTCAGCTTCCCAAGTAGCACCCAAAACTAATTGATTCCTCTAAAGGATTTTCACGGAAGTAACTTCTTTATTCCATAATTTCCAGACTTGACTATCCAAAATTTCAACTGCAAACTTGATTAATAACATTTCAAAGACACTTCATCCAATTCTAAATGTCAATGATCATAAATCAGTATAAACCCAACTAAATGAGTTGGGATCGAATCCCACAGGGAGCGGTACATGTTTCAGATTCAATTGGGAAGTATAAATGCGGTAAAATAAGTCATAGGAATAAAAATTATCGAATAAGGACATCATTCAAATTAAGGGGTTACATGAATGTCAAATGGGGGTTTTGGTTTTGATTATAAACTACAAATAGCAGTCACAAACAATAAGAATTAACAATAATGAGACGAATTCTTGGGATGTGATCGATTATAGGCAATATAGACATATGGATAATTGCAACTATTAGTAAATAACTAGATATTAGTGAGTAGGCTAGGCTATAAGGGAGGTAAATTTTCTCTCGAACAATTTACCCCGAATCAAGAGATTTCTCTCGAACATCAACAAGCATGCAAAATAAGAGCAGCCCACACCTTAATCCATTCACTCTCTCGAGCTAAATGTGTGGAATTGGGTTTAGGATTCACTCTCTCAAGCTGAACCTAAATCAACCCAATACCCACAAACCATTAATCAAAAACCTTAGTTCTAAAACCTCTCTCTCGAGCAAGCTAAGAACAAAAACACAGAACTGCATTTGCAACTACAATTCTTAAATTAAACCACAGTAAATGATTAAACTCACTTTCAAATAGCATTTAAACTAACAATTAGCAATACCCATGAGCTAACTCAGCCCATAATCATATAATCATACCCCAAGAATTTGGGGTTTTACCCAGACATTATAAAAAGGTAAAAACAGTTACCAAATTGATTATCCATCAACTGGGTAAGAGTAATTTTGTCTTTACAATGCTTCAATTTGATGATTATCAAAGAACCACTTCCAATTTCTCAAAAGTAAATTTCTTCAATCCTTCAAATCTAAAGAAGAACTCTAGAGAAAACTGTCTCAAAATTATTTTCTCAGTTCAGAAGTTTTATTATTCATTTATTCATAGATAGATAGATAGATAGATAGATAGATAGATAGATAGATAGATAGATACTAAACTAAATGTTCAAAAACGTATTTATAGTCATAGAAAATAAGCTACGAAAGCTCATTCGGAGAAGTAAGTCGGGCTCCCCGAATCACTCGGCGATCTGCCCTTTGGTCTCTTCCATCGCCCTTTCGCCTTGGCACTCAGCATCCTCAAGGCCTATAACTTTGGGCGATCTAGCTTGGTTTGCCGAATCACTCGGCGATCCGCCGACTTCCCCTTTTCCTCGCCGACTTGGTTCTTTACTTTAGAGCTTGGCACACTGGAAATTTAGGCGGTCTGAGGAGCCACTCGGCGACACGCTGAATGCTCTTGGCGATCCTCAGGCTCGCCCATCTTTATTTCTTCAGCCTGTTTTGTTCCTTTTTGCCTTTTAGTGTCTTTGCTTTGTTCCTCAATCCATATTCCTGAAAAATCAAGGATTTAACATCAGTTATTGGCACAAAATAAGCATTTGAGGACACTAAATCAATATAAACAAAGCTCTAAATGAGTCCAAAACTCGGACTCATCAACACCCCCAACTTAAACTTTTGCTTGTCCTCAAGTAAAACTCAAGTTCAGCAGTTCAAAAAGGATGTCTCAAACAGTGCTACATAAGACTCAATCATCAATGCACACAACAAGACTCAACTTACTCATGCAAGGATCAATTGTGCACTCAAAGATTCAAGTTGTGACTCACCATTATCAAAGATACTCAAGTTCACAATACTTGCTTCAAATGCAAGTTCAAGCTCAACAAAGGGACTCAAATGCCCTCACAACAAAGATGATTCCATATGCACACACAATTTCTCAACAATTTATATCTCCGGAATCACATGCATAACTTCACCCATAGGTTTGCCCTTATTTTCCAATCAACACTCGTTTCAGCTCACTCAAGATCTCAAAGGTCTTTTCAAGGCTTGTAACGGGGCTGAGTGTAAAGGTATGGTCATTTAGGCTCAGTGGTTGCTACCCTCATGAAATGTGGTCTGAACATCCCCTTCTTCCCTTGCTTTAACATTTGAATCATGCTCAAAATTCACCCCATTATTCAACTTCCAATGGAATACCGGACACCCCATTTCTTTTGCAACTTTCACAACTTTTTTCATTCTTTTTCTTTTGCTTTCTTCTTTTCTTTCTCTTTTTTTATATGGAGGGGTTCCATCTTTTTCAAGACCATTGCTAGAAGGGTTATTTTCTTACACTTCTTGATTTACCTTCTCTTTTCACCACACCCCCAACTTAGGCTTTTGGCCTAAGTTGGCTATTCAATCAAACCACACTTCATGAGGATTATGGGTGAATGGATAAAGAGGGGTCATAATTGCATCAAGTTTCTTCCAAGAATAGGATAAGGCTCAAAGGGGGTTCAATCAAGGTTCACACACCTCACAAGGTTGGCCACAAAAGAGGTATATTGTCAAATTGTTTCACTCTTCAAAATTGTTACCTAAGATCATTTCAAGAGCTTGCATCAGTTAGTCAACCAGACCAACGAGGCAAATTCTAGGTGTCATCACACAAGGTTCAAAGTAAGCTCATCACACAAGGCATTGGCACCAATATCAAACGAGACTCATTCAAGCTAGTGTGCAATGTTCATTACAAGAGACTCCATTCGATAACCGGCTAGTCACAACAAGATACAAAAAGTCCACATATTGTCTATGCAACTTCATTTGGCCTCATGGTAGCCGTGCATTCATTTTTGTTGGATTAAGAGCACTATTCAACTCATCGGTATTGATCATAACCGATACTCAAATTTGCACAAGAACAACCACATTCACACACAACAAGAGGTGGCAAAAATTTTTAGATGGGTCAAAAAACCATTTTCATTCATAACAAGGAGCCATAAGCTCAAACATCCACAAGATAAGATCAAAACACAATTTAAAACACAAAACCCAATATATACACAAGAGGTAGGTATAGAAATACCTCACCCCACCACAAATAAAAAGCAGTTGTCCTCAAATGCAACAAAAATAATCATAAATCAATAAAAATGACAGAGAGGGAGGTAAAAAAGAATCCTATCTACACAGTCGCTCCATCTGTTGGGGCATCAGTGCCCGGGGTCACACTCTGCTCTTGGGCATCAGTGCCCGATGCAACATCAACATTGGCTCCACTAGATCCTACCATGGACGTGTCCCCTAAAGATGCCTATCGGGCAGTCTCAAACATAGAACCCTCCAAGTCGGCTAAATCATCATACACAGCAGCCTCTCGCTCCTCAAGCTTCTCCTCATCCATCTCCGCCTCTGACTCATCAGCAGCCAAATCATCCGTAGGTACATCTCCGGTAGTATCTAGAGGTATCACAGAACTGGCCAAGACATCCTGACCCTTAGTTGACTCAAAGAGAGAAGTGGAGTCTGTGGACTTCAGATAGTCCACATCCTTCCTCAAATCTGAAACCTCGACTTTCAAAGTCATCACCTCAGTACAACCCCCTGTCTACTCTCACAAGTCTCTACTCTCACCGTGAGAGCATCAATGGATGTCTGGAGGGGTGTCAACGCAGCTAAGATGGCTGGCTCAATCATCCAAGGCACCTCGGCCTCTAACCGGGTAGCCTTCACATCGGCAGAATGGGTTAGGTGCCTTATCTTGAGGATCATGGTCTGAGTAATCCATGTGGGCTGGGAAGAAGTGGAAGCGGGTGTACCTGAAGGCCCGGAGGCTGGAGTAGGCAAAGATGCCTCTGCAGGTATAGTCTCAACATCAACCTCTGGGGATGCATCCACCAAAGCCGCTCTCCTTCTATCCACCTCATCCCGAGTGTACTCGGCCTCTATGCGTCGGATATCGGTGGAAGATGTAGGAGTGACCTCTATATCCCTCTTTTCGTCACGAGGAACTCCAGCACACCGACATAGCTCTGTAACCAGTACTGGGAAATGAAGGGATTTTTGATGTTGTTTGGCCCTCATGGCCATCTGCTGCTCAATAATGAGTCCCAAGTTGAGCCGCTTCTTGGTGATGATTGATCCGAGAGAGGCCGCCTTTGGGTGGCGGAGGATGTACTCATTCTGTGAAGGCATTATAGAGCTGCTAATGAACCCGAACCAATACCTAGCGGCGATGTTCAAGCCCTTCTTCTTAATGGGAGCTCCTACCTCAATCTACCTCGGTGTGGTGTCAGAAATGAGGGCAGCAAGCCAGCCCTTTATGTCATCCAGAGTCTGTGAAGTTGTCATCCTCTGGTACTCATGCTCGACGTCTGTGGGCCTATTAAATATGATGTTTATTTCATTGCTATTGCATCTGACTGTCCACCCCCGGACCACCACAGACTCTACCGGTCTGAAGGTACTAGCCTTTTTCTTTTCTTTGGGCACTAAATCACCATAGGCAGTGTAGAACTCTCTGATCCATGTAGGGATGTAGGGGCCTCGAGGCCTGGTGAACTGCTCAAACCTGTGGAACCGGAGAGTTTCCCACACATTAGGGTACCTGTCCACTACACCATCTGTGGACAACCTCTTTTCTTCACGGATGGTCCTCAATCCCTCGGCTTTTAGCCTATTGAGTAGACGGGGAGGAGGACCCTAAACTGGTGGCACTGGTACCACCGTCTGCGCTGGAGCTGGCACTGTATCAGCAGCAGGAGGGGTAGACTCTGAGACCCTAGATGAATCTTGGTGAGTCCTTGCATGAATCTCTGCTCACCAGGACTGTAGAGGCTGGTCACCATCAGGCTCGGAGAGTGAGACCTGAGAATCAAGAGACTCCCCCTCACTGCCGGAGTTTTGCTCCGGTATCTCAGTTGGGGGCGTTTTACCCTTGCCCTTCCCCTTGCCCTTGCCTCCCTTAGGAGGTGCCTTTTTTCCCTTTTTTGGAAGGAGCAACTGCTCCCTGATTAATCACTATGCCCCGTGCTCATTTGCGGGGCAGCATACCACTGTTGTCCATGTTGGTCCTAGCCATATCTCCGAAACACATCGGAAAATTTTAGAAACAATCCAAGAAAAATGCAGAAAACAGGTTGCAGAAATACTCGCTAAACCAATCGGCGATTCACCGAGTTGCTTTGGTGAGCCAAATCGGGCTTGCCGAAAGGACTGCTTGAAAATTTTCAAGAAAAATGACAGGTCGGCGATATGCAGGGCCTTTCGGTGAATCCCCAACATCATTTGGCGAGCTCAGACTAGCCCGCCGAAAGTTACAGTGTGTTTTAGGGGTTAGAGGCGCAGAAGAGGCGATCAAGGGAGACTTTCGGTGAGTCGCCGAGTGAACTCGGTGATCTCAGGCTTCCCGCCGAAAGTTACAGACTCTAGTCTAGCCAAATCATGAAATTAAAGGCGATAAAGGGGGACGTTGGCAAACCGCCGAGTGGTTCGGCGAGCTCGACCAAGCTCGCCGAATTGCCCGACATGCCAAATTTCAACCCTGTTTCCCAAAATCAAGCCCGCAGCCCCCAAAACAAAATCAAATAACACACTCATGCAATTAAGCTTAGACCCATTAGACCCATGCCACCGGAGTACTCAGACTTCCCTCGGTTTGGCAAAAATCAGCCATTTGATGACTTTTGCCCTTAAGAATAACGTCATCGCTCCATCACTGGGCAAAGTACGTCATTTAGCCCAATTGGGGTTACTCAGACTTCACCCGACTAGAACCAACAACAAAATACCACAACCCAACAATTTATGATCAATTTCAAAGCACAAAACTTGGGAAATCATCATTATAAGCATTTTAAGCACATTTCAAAATTAAAACAGGCAACTAGCACACAAATACGATTTCAGAACAGGCCCAACACACATCAATCAAAATTAAAAAAATTCATTCGAGTTCAACCGTAATTTAAGAGTTCGGGGTTCGGAAAACCAACCTTTAAGCCGAAATACGAATTTGTAAAGATAGGGAGCAATGTATTCCAACTACGAGCACGAGATCAAAGAGCAAAAGTGGTAAAACTAGGAAAAATATTGAAAATCTAGAGTGCGGGGTGATTATACGAGGCTAAAAGTGAGGGAATGTGAAACAGTTTGAAATTTTAAACCTTTGGCCTTTTAAAACCTTTCAGTTTTCGGCCTTTTTAGAGATATTAGTCGCCCTCGCTGAACCACTCGGTGTCACGCCGAGTGGTGACTTACCTCGCCGAGTTTTACAGGACCTCCAGTTAATTTGGGGGTCCAAATGGTGGACAAAATCGGGCTCGCCAACCTGTTTGGCGAGTCACCAACCTGTTCGGCGAGTCGCCAACCTGTTCGGCGAGTCGCCGACTTGTCCATGGTCCTGCCGAGTTTTACAGACTCCTTCTTGCTATTTTTGAGAGACGAACGACGGTCCAAGTCGGGCTCACCGACCTCTTCGACGAGTCGCCAACTGGACTCTTTGCTGGCCAACCTGCATTTTTCAAACATATTCCACATTTCGACCTGCACAACCAACACCCGTTATTCCAAAAACAAAACATAAAGCATTAAAAACTTGGGTTGCCTCCCAAGAAGTGCCTTAGTTAACGTCGTGGCACGACGCAAGTACCCATTCAAATTTCATTCTTAGGGTTTGCCATAGTATCACTAGGCCACCCCTCTTGTTGTCTCGGGTTTAGATGCGAAGAAATTTGACCCATTTGGGTCTCCAACTGCTTGATAGAGACGGAATGAGAGGTCACCGTCTGGTTGAGAGTCGATACATCTTCCTTCATTTCTTTCAACACTTTATCGAACCCTTCAACCTTCTTGAGAATATGTGAGAGCATATCCTCCGTCCGGCCACCCTCAGAATCTTTGGGCTTTTGACGCTCGTGTAGAGGAACGTACCTATCCTTCTCCCCTTCTCTTTCTTTCCAGGTGGCATTACGATCATGCCACTCCTTTTCACGGTCTCTCCAGCACTCATCTTTGTTCCAACCTTGGTTACCACCCAGCCTTGGGTAGTTAGCACGATAACCTCCTCCTTGGTTGGCTAGGAAGTTCACTTCCTCATTGTACAACGCTTCAAATTTGGCCTGTTCGGGGTTTACACCACCAACATCGACAGCATTAATACTCCTTGTACCAGCACCCATGACGTTCTTAGCAAAGATGTCCAGCTGGGTCATTATCTTTGCCATGTTTTGGTCTGTCTCTTGATCTTTTTCCATCTGGTCCTTTGTCAATTTGTAAGTAAGAGGAGAGACTTGATCTTCGCGGGTGTACCATGCCTGGTTAATTTTTGTCATGCTATCAAGAAGTTGGGCTAAAATCACATAAGGCTGCTGCATTAAATCTCCCGGAGAAAGTTGGTCAGCCACCCCCTTGTTCACTGAATCGAGGCTTTTGCAGAAGTATTACAACAGTACATTATTGGGCAATCCATGAGTTGGGCATTGCAGCACCATCTTCTTGAACCTTAGCCAAGTCTCATGGATTGTCTAGCCCTCCAAATGCTTGAAGCTTTGAATACTGTCCCGAAGAGTCATCATCTTCGAAGGAGGGAAAAATCACACTTGGAATGCGGTAATAAGCTCTTCCCACGAAGTGATAGAATCTCTTGGTAACTCAGCCAACCACTTGCATGCTTCTCCCATTAGAGAAAATGGAAACAACCTCAGCCTGACCGATTCTTGAGATATGTCTTAAAGGAGAACGGTCCGCATACATCAACAAAATTCCTTATATGCTCATGGGGATCCTCATGAGCCAACCCACTCAACAAATCTTTCAATTGCAAGAGCTGCAACGTGGTGCCTGTAATGTGGAAAACAGTGTTTCCTTCGACTGGATGCAAGCGAATGGCACCAACTCCACCCACTAGATTTGGGTCATTGACATTCAGGTTGTTGACATCATTGAGATTCCTGATGTCATCTTGGTGGTCCACTTGGCTACCATTGCTACCGTCAACACTCATTTCCTCTGTTTTAACAAGCAACACAAAAACCAAAACTAAAAGTAAGTAGATTCAACTATGATTAACAAGAACACAATTTAACTTCACCAAAAGAATTTCAAACAACACCACTCCCCGGCAGCGGCGCCATTATTGATTAATAATGTTTCAAAGACACTTCATCCAATTCTAAGTGTCAATGATCGTGAATCAGTGTAAAACCCAACTAAATGAGTTGGGGTCGAATCCCACAGGGAGCGGTACGTGTTTCAGATTCAATTGGGAAGTATAAATGCGGTCAAATCAGTCATAGGAATAAAAATTATCGAATAAGGACATCATTCAAATTAAGGGGTGACACGAATGTCAAATGGGGGTTTTGGTTTTGATTATCAACTACAAATAGCAGTCACAAACAATAAGAATTAACAATAATGAGACAGATTCTTGGGATGTGATCGATTATAGGCAATATAGACATATGGGTAATTGTAACTATTAGTAAATAGCTAGATATTAGTGAGTAGGCTAGGCTATAGGGGAGGTAAATTTTCTCTTGAACAATTTACCCCGAATCAACTGATTTCTCTCGAACATCAACAAGCATGCAAAATAAGAGCAACCCACACCTTAATCCATACACTCTCTTGAGCTAAATGTATGGAATTGGGTTTAGGATTCACTCTCTCGAGCTAAACCCAAATCAACCCAATACCCACAAACCATTAATCAAAAACCTTAGTTCTAAAACCTCTCTCTCGAGCAAGCCAAGAACACACACATAGAACTGTCTTTGCAACTACAATTCTTAAATTAAACCACAGTAAATGATTAAACTGACTTTTAAATAGCATTTAAACTCATAGGCCACTTTGTTAATATCCCTCAAAATCTTATGTGATCCCACATAACAGTAACTAAGCTTCTTATCTTTCTAACTTTCATCACACCCTTCATAGGTGAAATTTTAAGTAAACCTAATCATACAAATCAAATTCAAGCTCTTTGCTCCTAACATCAGCATAAGACTTTTATCGACTTTGAGACATTTTCAACCTTTCTCTAATGAGTCAAACCTTATCCATAGTCTCATGCACCAACTCGGGCCCTACTAAAGCAACCTCACCTATTTCAAACCAACCAATAGGAGACCTGCACATCCTTCCATAGAGAGACTCAAATTGTGCCATCCTAATATTAGAGTGATAATTATTATTATAAGCAAACTCAATCAAAGGAAAATGCTCATCACAACTACCCTTGAAATCGATAACACAAGCCCTCAACATGTCCTCGAAGGTATGAATAGTATGCTCGGCCTAACCGTCAGTTTGAGAATGAAAATTTTTACTAAGCTTCAGTTGAGTATCGAGACCGTTCTGAAATGACCTCCTAAACTTAGAAGTCCACTGAGTACCACGATTTGAGATAATAGATAGAGGCACCCTATGAAACCTTACCATTTTCCTAATGTAAAGCTTAGCATAATCTTCGGCTGAAAATGAAGTCTTCACCGAAAGAAAATGAGTCGACTTAGTCATTCGGTCTACAATAACCAAAATTGAGTAAAACTGATGCCGAGCACGAGGTAAAGCCGTCATGAAGTTGATATTCAAATCTTCTCAGTTCCAAGTAGGAATATTAATGTCTTGAGTCAAACCACTTAGTTTCTAATTCTTAACTTTCACTTGTTGACAATTTGGAAATTTAACCACAAATTTTGTGATATCCTTCTTCATCCTATTCCACCAATTGACCTCCAAAAAATTGCGGTAGTTCTTGATGGCTCGTGGGTGAATAGAATATCGAGAACTCCGAGCTTCCATGAAAACTTGACTCCTCAACTGATCTTGGTAAAGAAGAACACCACCCCCCTTGAGAGATAGCCTCAATTACTTATTCGGCAACCGACTTCTTCAATCCAACCATAGATCAGGACCTTTCTTAACCTTCACATCCAAAACAAGGGATGATTTTAAAATATTCTGAACAATCCCACCACCCTCATTAGTGTCAATTAAGCAAACACCCAATTGAGCTATCATATAAACATTGTAAACTAGCTCTTTCTTACAAGTCTCCACATGAACAACACTACCCATCGATAGTCTACTTAGAGAATCCGTAACCACATTCACTTTATCGGATGATAAAGGACACTCATATGGTAATATTTTAATAACACAAGTCATCTCCTATGGTGAAGATTTAAGTCCTTTTGGATGAACACGTATTTCAACCTCTTATGTTCGGTGAACACATGCACATGAACACCACAAAGGTAATGTCTCTAAATCATTAAAGGCAAAACCCACCATTGCTAACTCTAAATCATGAGTCAAATAATTCTTCGCATGCACCTTTAATTACCTTCAAGTATAAGCAATAACTTTCCTATGTTGCATCAAAACACAATCAAGACCAATGTGAGAAGTACTACAATAAACAACAAAACCACCCGATCCTTCTGGTAATATCAACATAGGGGATAAAGTGAGTCATCCTTCAACTCTTAGAAACTTTTCTCACAAGCTTTCGACCTTAGAAATTTCACCTTCTTTTGAGTCAATGTCGTCAAAGGCAAATCAATAGAAGAAAACTCATCCACAAACCTTTTATAATAGCCGGACAAATCCAAGAAACTCGGAATATCCAAAGCGGACAAAGATCTAGGCCAATTCTTAACTACCTCAGTCTTCTTAGGATAAACTTGAATACCATTAGCCAAGAAAAGCAACGAACCTAAACAAAAACTCACACTTGCTAAACTTAGCATACAATTGACGATATTTGAGAATTTGAAACATGAAAACGCTTAACTAAACTTCTTCTGATTAAAGTGTAGGCGGTCACTAACAAGTATAAACCCAATGATGCGTTGGGGTTGATCCCACAAGGAGTGATAAGGTAAAGAATTCAATTATGAATTAAAAGTGTGTTCTAATCTTTTGTAGAGGTAAAGGATTGCATAACATAAAATAAATCTCGAAATTTCAGTAATCAATATCCAATAGAGGGTAGTAACAAAGTTCTAACAACAACAATTAACACGGGATTTGAATGATTATAGTGAAGACCTTAGGAATGCGATCAATCGAATGTTAATTTCACTTAATGCATGATTACTAATTGCTACAAGTTATTGAATTTCAATGGGTAGGATAGGTTTTCAATACAATAGTCCTCTCTCGATCAACTATCATGTGTCGAGTGAGTTCTCTTGAACCTCAAGAAGCTTAACAATGCCAATCAACCGAATTCGTTAATTAACCCACTTTCTCAAGTTGGGTTGTAAAGATGCAAATCAATACAATTATCCATCATTCATTCTACCCTATACCTATTTCTCAAGCAAGCATACAGAACTAAGCTAGAACCGAATTCTCAACTTCAGTTCATCAATTAAAACATGAACAAACAATTGAACCCATTTCAAAACAATATTAAATTCAGCAATTAACAATACCTATAAGCTAATTAATGCATTCGACTACATGATCACAACCCTAAGGTAAGGGGTTTTAGCCAAACATAGTGAAAAGTAAGAAATTGTTACCAAAAATATTATCCATCTGAATTGTTAACAAGCTGCAATACCCAATGCCAAAATTAAAGCTAGAATCCAAAAACCTCAAATCAAAGATCCGAATCTTCTCTAAGAATGTTCAACAATGTAAAAATGTGAAAACTCTGAAAGAATAGGGAATACACTCTCTGGGAACTCCTTTTGCTTCTTTCAAACAATGAATTTATACGTTCCCAAAAATTCAATAAGGAGTCCAATTGGCGAGGATAGTCGGATCGCCGATAGACTCAGTGATCCTCTGAGTTGCACTTGATCTCACCTTTTTGTGGTGGCTCATGTATCCAATTGTTCAGGAAGATTAGGCGAGCAGGATCGAGATCGCTGAGTCATTTTTTTCTCGCCAAGTTGACTTGATACATGAGCTACTATGCTGGAACTTTTGGCGAGCAAGAGGCTCAGTCGCCGAGTGGCTTTTTCAAGCTCCAGGTTCTATTTTCTTCGGCTTTCCAACTTTTTTACTCCTTTTCGTATCGTAATTTCCTTGCCTTGTTCTTATCTTAAACCTTTATTGCTTCATATCAACACATTAACATTAGTTATGAGGACAAAATAGGCATTGAAGACACTAATTCATTAAATAATAAGCCCTAAATGAGTCAAATTCCTGACTCATCAACACCCAACTCAAATTTTTGCTTGTCCTCAAGTAAAACACAAGATCAACCGGGACACAGGGATGTCTACAAATCGTGCTCCTTGAGACTCAACATGAATGCACACAAGGTTAAATTCACACATGCAATGCTTAATTTGCACTAAAAGTTTCAAACTGTAAGTAGCCATCATCAAATAGAGTTCAAGCTCACAATGCTTACTTCAAATACAAATCTATGATCAACAAGAGTATTCGAATACCCTCACAACAAGAATGATTCCATGCTCTCAGAAAGACAATCAAGGAATACAATTTAGGAATCAAAATGAACTCTCACACTCCCAATGAGAAAAACATGCACGATTTTACCCATAGGCTTGCCCGTATTTTCCAACCAACACATCACTCGGCTCATGCAAGATCAAAAAGGTCTTTCAAGGCTTGTAATTGGGCTAAATGTATGGGTATGGTCATTTTGGCTTAGTGATTCCTACCTTCATGAAGCATGGCTTAAATTTCACTTGTTCTCTTTTTCTTTCATTCTTTTCATCTTCACAACTCATCCTTGGCCTATTCAAAGAACACAAATTTTTGATATAGCTCGTCGGACACCTCTTTTTATTTCCACAACCTTGCTCAATAGATACAATTTTATCATTTCTTTTTTCTTTTTTCACCTTTTTCTCTCTTTTTTTTAAATGGAGGGGTTCCATCTTTTTCTTTAACATAAGTTTCCAAGGATGAGTTTCACGAACTTCTTTCTCGATTTCTTTCCTCATTCTTACCACACCACCAACTTAGGCTTTTGGCCTAAGTTGGCTATTCAAACAAACCAATGCTTCACGAAGGTTTTAGGTGCGGAGGACAAGGACATTTATGTTCATGTTTCATCCAAAGAAAAGGTTAGGCTCAAATGGTGCCAAGCTACGTTCAAACACTCACAAGGTGGTCACGCAAAGGTAAAGCAATTAGATTCACTATCAAAAATTCATGCCTAAGATCATTTCCTTCATTCACCAAAGTTAGTCAATTGGACCAACGGGGCAAGTTTTAGGTATCACCATGCACATATATCAAGTAAATCTCACCACACAAGGCATTCAACACAATCATCAATCATGACTCCACAAGTTAAACTCGCGTGCAACGATCATTACAAGACTCACTTTGAGAATCTGACTAGTCACAATGAGATGCTAAGAGTTCACACATGACTTATGCAACTCAAATTGCCTAGTTGGATTTGCACAAACATGTCATTCATCAAGAGAACTATTCAAGTAATCGGTATTGATCGTAACTGACACTCAAATGTACAAGAGCACAAAAATCACACCGTCAAGCGAGAAACCAATGAAATAAAGCAAAAATTCGTTCACATTTAAGCAACCATGAGAAGTTTGACCAAAAACACTAAAACAACAAAATATCCAAAAGACAGAATAAAAAAAAAATACAACCAGAAGGCTAGGTATAAAAATGCCTCCACCCCTCCAAAAAGATTTAAGTAGTGCCCTCAATGCAAAATAAAAACAGAAAGAATCAACATGACATAAAGCTGAAAGAGAGTAGGGGTCACTAAATGAGAGGATGAAGTTGGTAGTTGAAAGGATCGGAGGAGAAATGACTTTTTGATCCACACGTCAATCGACGAGCAATACCAATGTCGCCTATCCACTCAATGAGTCACCGAGTAGACTCCATATCACCAAAAGTTATAGAAAGCCGGCCCTTCAAATGATGAAAAAGGTCGAGATCAATCGGGCTCGCCGATCCACTTCAGCTAGTCGCCAATTTAATTGTGAGCTTGCCAAATATTCATGAACTATCCTCAATCTCGGCCTTCATAAGGCGATGCGTTTGGAAGATCTGGGGGACCATTCAGCAACACGACAAATGGTTCTTTCTCTCGCCCCTTAGCCTTTCTTCCAAAAAGGAACTCTAACCTACACATTCAGCAAACGTTATTCGAAGCACAAAACACTAAAGCTTGGGTTGCCTCCCAAGAAGCGCCTTAGTTAACACTGTGGCATGACATGGACATGCATTCAAGCATCTTCCAAATACACCACCGCAATCGCTGAGACGTTGAGACACTCTCCAAAGTACAGCTCCAGCCTTTGCCCATTCACTTTGAACACCGACCCTTCCTTATTTTCTACTTCTATTACCCCATTAGTAAATACCCGATTCACTTTGAACGGTCCCGACCATTTTGACTTGAGTTTACCCGGGAAAATTCTCAAATGGCAATTATAGAGCAACACTAGATCACCAACATAAAACTCACGATGAAGGATCTTGGCATCATGTCACTTCTTCATTTTCTCCTTATAAAGAGTTGAACTCTCATAATCACGCAGTGCAAAGTTGTCCATTACATGGAGTTGGTCAACTCTGTCCATTGATGCATCCCCCCAATTAACATTCATGCCTTTCAAGTCCCATAACGCCTTATGTTCAAGCTCAATTGGTAGGTGGTAGGACTTTCCAAACACCAATTGATATGGGGACATACCAATCGGGGTCTTAAATGCAGTTTGATATCCCCAAAAAGCATCATCTAACTTTTGAGACAAATAAGTTTGATTTGCATTGACAGTCTTGGCCGAAATTCCTTTAATTTCCTGGTTCGACACCTCAACCTGCCCATTTGTTTGTGGATGATAAGGGGTAGCAACCTTATGCTTAACTCCATATTTGCTCAACAATAATGCAACCAGGCGATAACAAAAGTGAGAGCCCCCATCGCTAATAAAATCACGTGGAGTGCAAACCTTGTGAAAATATACCGCTTGAGGAATTGCACAATACTTCTCCCTTCATTGTTAGGTCATGCTACAACCTCTACCTATTTTGAAACATAATCAACAGCCACAAAAATGTACTTGTTCCCATACGAACTCACAAACAGCCCCATAAAGTTGATTCCCCAAATTCGAATAGCTCTACCTCTAGAATAGGAGTGAGAGGTACTTCATGTCTTCGCGACACTCCTCCTTATTTTTGGCATTGAACACACTTTTTAACAAGAGATTTTGCATCTTGGTATAATGTTGGCCAATAATAACCACTTTTAAGGACTTTAGTGGCTGTCCGCACTCCACTATGGTGTCCACCAACCGGTGATGCATGGCAAACATCAAGAATTGCATCTACTTCCACCTCCGGTACACACCTTCTAATTATGTGGTCCGCACATTCTCGAAATAGGTAAGGTTCATCCCAAAAGTATTTCTTCACATCAAACATGAATCTCTTTCGTCGGTAAAAATTCAGCTCATCGGGAAGAATCCCACAGACCACATAATTTGAGAAATCGGCATACCAAGGTGGAGTAGTACCATTTGACACAGCCACCAACGACTCATCGGGAAAAGCTTCTTCAATATCTTTCTCACCGGAGAAAAAAACATTCATTTCAAGCCTCGACAAGTGATCCGCCACTTGGTTTTCACACACTTTTTAATCTTTGAACTCAAAATTAAACTCTTGCAACAACAACCTACAACGAATAAACCTTAGCTTCGCGTCCCTCTTAGCCATTAAATAACGGATCACTGCATGGTTGGTGTGCACCACCACTTCGGTGCCCAACAAATTGGCTCTAAACTTTTCAAAGGCGTACACCACGGCTAATAATTCTTACTCGGTGATGGTGTAGTTCTTTTGAGCTACATTCAAAGTCTTACTTGCATAATACACCGAGTGAAACAAGTCACCTTTTCTTTGGCCAAGAACAACTCCCAAAGCAACACCACTTGCATCACATATTAGCTCAAATGGAATTTTCCAATCTAGAGTAACAATGATCGGAGTCGAAATGAGCTTTTATTTTAGACACAAAAATGCTTTGATGCAAGCTTCATCAAACTTGAAGACACATTCCTTTTCAAGCAGCTTACAAAGAGGATAAGCTACTTTAGAGAAATCTTTTATGAACCTTCGGTAAAACCATGCATGACCTAGGAAACTCCGAACAGCTTTAACCGAAATGGGAGGAGGTAGCTTGGAAATAACTTCAACCTTTGCTTGATCAACTTGTATACCATCTCTCGAGATTTTGTGTCCCAACACAATGCCTTCCTTGACCATGAAATGACATTTCTCCCAATTTAGCACAAGGTTTGTTTCAACACATCTTTGCAAGAATTTACCAAGGTGTTCAAGGCAAGCCTCAAATGTGTCCCCCACAACCAAAAAATCATCCATGAAGACCTCCATCGAATCATCCACCATATCGGCGAAAATAGCAAGCAAACATCTTTTAAACGTCGTCGGTGCATTACACAACTTGAAGGGCATTCTTTTGAAGGCAAACGTCCCATAGGGACATGTTAAAGTCATCTTTTCTTGATCCTCTGGTGCAATGGAGATCTGATTATAACCGGAATAACCAACCAAGAAGCAATACCATCCATGCCCCGCAAGTCTATCAAGCATTTGATCTATAAAAGGCATTGGAAAATGATCCTTGTCGGTCCATGCATTCAACTTCCTATAATCCATTCATATACGCCAACCGATAACTGGTCGCATTGGCACAAATTCACCTTTATCATTTGGGACCACGGTTATACCACCCTTCTTTGGAACACATTGCATGGGACTCACCCATTTGTTATCCATAATAGGGTAGACAGCTCCCCCATCGAGCCACTTGATGATCTCTTTCTTCACCACTTCTTGAATTGGCGGATTTAACCTCCTTTGGTGCTCAACACTTGTCTTGCATTCACTATCCAATTTAATTTTATGAGTACATATCCTAGGAGGAATTCCCACAATATTGGTAATCTTCCATCCAATGGTTTTGATATAACTTTTCAACACACTAATAAGTGATTGCCTTTGCCATACAAGCAAATCCGCGGCAACAATTAAGGGTAAAGTATTGTTTGCTCCCAATAACACATAACACAGATGAGGTGGAAGTACCTTCAACTCAAGCTTTGGCGGTTCTTCAACGGATGGTTTCGGCGGATGACTTTCCTGATTCTTCAAATCTATATCAAGCTTTCAGGGATTGTTAGCATAATAACCCAAACCCGATAATGCAGCCACGACCTCATCATATTCTTGAATCTCTTCACCATCATAATTCAAAATAACGGCAGCTAAAGACTCAGCCACACAAGAAACTTCACAAACACTAGCAACCGCCTCATCAATCACGTCAATGACCGATACAAATTGAATGTCACTCGATTGCTTCATTCATTTACATACATTGAAATTAACTTCCTCATCATTTACCCTAAATTTCAACTCACCACTTTCTACTTCCTCAAATGCCTAATGTATGCTCTGAACTGATGTTAAAATGTCGATTTGGAGCTATGAAGGCTAAAGAGCAAGGCAAGGACATGACCGGGCAAAAATGAGCTAAAAAGCTGAAGAGGTGAAGAAAAGCTATCATGTTGATCACCCAGACCACTCGATGCACCGCTGAGTGACCCATCATTCCACCCAAAATAGGATAGATCACACCTGCATCCAACCACTTGATTATCTCCTTTTTTACCACCTCTTGCATTGGTGGGTTCAATCTCCTTTGATGTTCGACACTCAGTTTGCACTTACTATCAAGTTGAATCTTGTGAGTGCAAATGCCGGGTGGAATACCCACAATGTCAGCGATAGTCTACCCTATAGCCTTGATGTACTTTCTCAACACCTCAAGAAGCAATTTTACTTTCCACTCAAGCAAGTCAGCAGCAATGATAACGGGCAAGGTGTTATTTGCCCCCAAGAATACATATCGAAGATGAGCAGGGAACACTTTCAACTCAAGCTTTGGTGGTTCCTCCGTGGATTGTTTGGCGGGAGGATTTTCTCAATTCTTTAGATCAATGTCGAGCTTCAATGGGTTCTTTGAGTATTCACCTTATCCCGATAGAGCAGCTACCACTTCATAATATACGTGAACTTCAGTTTCATCGTAATTCGAAAGAACAGCCTGAAAAGGTTCACTCATACACATCAATTAGCTCACACTAGCCACCGCTTCATCAATTATATCAATCGTGAAAACCACATGAATATCACTCAGGTGTTTCATTGATTTGCACACATTAAAGGTGAAGTTATCTTCGTTCACTCGGAACTTCAATTCTCTGCTTTCAACATCCACTAGCGCTCTCCCGGTTGCTAAAAATGATCTTCCCAAAGTAATGGGAATTTCAGCATCAATCTCACAGTCAAGAATCACAAAATTAGCCGGGAAGATAAATCGATCAACCTTCACCAATCTGTCATAAAGTATCCCAAAGGGGTGTTTGATTGACCGGTCCACCATAAGAAGCCGCATTGTTGTTGATTTTGGTTCCCCCAGCCCGAGTTGTTTAAAGATTGCATAGGGCATCAAATTTATACTTACCCCCAAATCACATAAGGTTTTAGCAAATTGAAGCATACCAATGGTGCATGGTATTGTAAATGCCCCCGGATCTTCTTTCTTTGTAATCACGTCGCTAGTCATAATAGCACTACAATTGTGAGCCCGACATCTCCAATAATGCTTCCACTAAAGGAAGATTGATAGAGAGTATATTAAACGCGGATAAGAACTTCTTGAATTTTTCATCCTCATTTTTATTTTTGAGACGTTGAGGAAATGGGGGAGATATCTTGGGAAGGGGCTGCCCTATCTTTGGAATTAATGTAGTTTTTTCTTTAGCTTTTTGTATCTCATCTATGGGGTTTTGTTCATGAATTTCCCCCTTTTCTTTAGGCATCTCACTTTCCGGTGATCGAATGGGCTCCCCTTCCTCATCAATATCTTTCGTGGAACCAACAATTATCTTCCCACTATGAGTCACCACTAACAAATCTTTGTCATAGTCAGCCCTCAAAGTTGTTGGGCCTTCATATTTACCCCTTTCGAATGCCATGGGTTCTAATTGGGCTGTAAGTTGACTCAGTTGACCCTCAACTTGCTTGATTGCATCAGCATACGAATTCACTCTATTATTCAGCGACGAGAAGTTAACTTTCATTCCCTTAAGCATGTCATCGGATCCTTCAACTTTATCTAGTATTCGTGACAACAACTCATCCACCCGTGGGCTACCCGAACTCCCCTTTGATCTAGGGATGCCACTTGATTGCGTATATTCTTCTTCATGACTACCTTCTCTCCTCCATTCTTGTTCAGTCCATTCTTGGTAGTATCGCCTCTGCTCTTCTTTCTTATGCGAGTTCCAACCTTCATTCCCAGTCGGTGTTAAGTAGCACGGCTGAAAACCCTCCTCATTCCGACCTTGATTCCCACCCTTCTTTAGGTAGCACGGGTGAGAACCCTCATCAACTCTAAACACTCTTCTGACTCCTTTCGTTTCACCAACCTTTTCTAATACTTGCTTTTGCAACAACTCCATTTGGGACATCAGTTTGTTAATGTTCTCATCCCTCTCTTTTTATTTCTCAAGTTGTTCTTTTGTCATCCTAAAACTGAAGGGGGAAACTTGGTCTTCTTGAGTTTACCATGCCTGATTGATCTTTTTCATTTCATCAAGAAGGGATGAGGCTACCTCAAATGGATGGAGCATTATTCCTCCTCGGGCCAGCTGGTCGGATGCTCCTTTGTTCACTGAGTCCAAACTTCTGTAGAAATATTGAAATATCACGTCACCCGAAAGCCCATGAGTAGGACATTGTCATAGCAACTTTTGATATCTCAGCCAAGTTTCATGAATTTGTTCCCCTTCTACTCTCTTGATGTTTTGGATGTTGTCACGCAATTTCACCATCTTTGAGGGTGGAAAGAACCTTATGTAGAATGCGTCGGTTAGCTCCTCCCATGAAAAAATGGAATCACCTTGGTAGCTTTGCTAACCACTTGGTTGCATCTCCCATTAAAGAGAACGGGAACAACCGTAGCCTAAATGATTCTTGTGTAATATCCTTGAGTGAGAACGGGCTGCACACTTCCACAAAATTACGAATATGCTCATGGGGATTCTCATGCTCTAGTGCCCCAAATATGCCTTTGGCTTGTAGAAGGTGCAGCATTGTGTTTGTCACATGAAATTCATCATGGCTTACAGTCAGAGGTATGTGAATAGCACCTTCACCCCCAATAGATCTTCGTTGGGGCGAAAGAACTCACCACCATCACCTTGTTGTCCAGGTTGATTCACGGTGCTATCATTTGCACTCATCCTTTCACCTGAACACAAAAAGCTCACTACAAACGGTAAGTTGATTCAACTACAACACAAAGAAATCAGAATTTAAATTTAATAATAGAATTATAAACAACACCACTCCCCGGCAGCGGCATCATTTTGATTATCGTTTCAAGTACACCTCATCCGATTCTAGGCATAAATGATTTTTAATTAGTAAAAACCCAAAAAAGAGTTGGAGTCGAACCCACAGGGAGTGGTATGTGTTTGAATTCAATTACGAAGTAGTAAATGTGATTTAAATAGTTGTAGGAATAGAATTTATCGGAGTCACTTAAATAAATCAAAATGGTGACATAAATGTCAAGTGGGGGAATTTGAGATAAATTAGCAATCACAGCAATAACAAATAACAGGGGTAATCAAATGACTTAGAGGTACTTGAGGGATTGACCAATAAATTGCCAATTATGCTAAATGGGTGCTAGCTAATTACTAACCATTACTAAATCATCGTGAGTAGAGTGGACTCTGGTTGAGGTACCTTTCTCTCAAACAACTACCACGTTTCAATTGAGTTCTTTCGAATCTCAATAGACTAAAATGAGAACCAGCCCACAACCTCACTCCATCTACTCTCTCGAGCTAGATAGGTACAACAAGACTTAGGATTCACTCTCTCGAGCAGAACCCACAACAACCCAATTACTACGAGTGCTAATTTATAGCCTTGGTTTTAAAATTCTCTCTCAAGCAAGCATAAAACACTAATAACAGCGAAATAAACAATCACTACAGCAAAATAACAGCAACAATAAATCAGTCCCACTTTGAATTAGCAAAACAATCAATAATTTCTAACACCTATCAGCTAAATTAAGCAATTAATCACATGGTCAAACCCCCAAGAATGGGGTTTTAGCTAGTCATCATAAAAAGTGAAAATTCAATACCTACTACATGCTCCATAGTTGGGTATTGATTTCTAAGAATTCAAAATGAGTAAACTTTGATTTAATTACAAACCCAACTCGAAAATCTACTTGAAAACTGAGCAAGAACAGTGTTTTCTCGTTCTAGGTATGAGTTTCACAATGTTTTTTATGCCTTCTTTCTTTTAAAAAAATCAATTTATACTCCTGTCCATCGCCCTCTTAGCTCAGGGTTTTTCCATTTCGTACTATAACTTTGGGCGGTCTATGTAGGGATCGCCAAGTGGTTCGGCGACACGTCCTTTGTTCCTTTTCCTCACCATTTTGTCTGCAGCTTCATTAATAGTCTTGTACACTTTGGCTGACAAACTCCCCCTTCGCCGATCCTTTCTGCGGCTCACAAATAGAAACGCTGCTTACCCAATTTCTCTCATCTTCAGGGCTGGCATACTGTAATTTTGGGTGGAATGATGGGTCACTCAGCGGTGCATCGAGTGGTCTGGGTGATTAACATGATAGCTTTTCTTCACCTCTTCAGCTTTTTAGCTCATTTTTGCCCGGTCATGTCCTTGCCTTGCTCTTTAGCCTTCATAGCTCCAAATCGACATTTTAACATCAGTTCAGAGCATACATTAGGCATTTGAGGACACTTATCCTATCAAAACAAAACCCAAATGAGTCGAAATCTTGGACTCATCACTGATCCACGGTCCGTAGGTCGAACTGTCGATCAAAACCACGTCTGAACCAATTTTCCTTATTTCGTTTTCCTATTTTGTTTAGGATTTGTCTACTATAAAAACAAGTTGTTATTGTCTATTTTTGGAGTTAGACTCTATTGGAGATTATTATTTTTGGTTTTTGGAATTATTTTGCAAACACTTTGGCACTTTAATTCAGAAGCTAGTTTATGAAATTTGCACTTTGAATTTCAATTCAAGATTTCGGTATTCATCTATTCTAATTGTAAGTTCATGATTTCTTTTACTAGCCCTAATATGCATTGTGAACTCTATAGCATGAGTAGTTAAATCCACAACTAGGGTTGTGGGAACCATGAGCAATTAATAATGTATGAATAATAATTAAGTAATTCTTGAATAGTGTTTATGCATGTATTGTTAATCCTTTCGTTTAGAAGTCTTTTTAATGTAGGCCAACGTTAGAACTCACCTCATTCCTACTTTCCTTACTAAGGGGGTAATGAATGAGAAAAGGATTAAACAACGGATATTTAGTTAAGGATTTGTTGCTATCTAATAGTCTGACTTTAATCAGTTGACGTGAGGGTTACTACCCAACTCAATTGACACGAGGGCTAATCTGGGGTAAAGGTAAGGGTTAGTAAAGTACACACCCGTAGACTTACCAAGTTGCAACGTGAAATTCCCTTCTTGGATTACCAATCACTTAGGGATATCCAACTTATCAACCTTGCATGTCAAACACTAGGATAGAGTTACTATTATTAGGAATACTACGTTAAGAGCTTGTGGAGAACACATATACCCTAGTTTACATCTTATATTGATATCTCAAACTGCGAATCTTGTTTACTTGTTACTTATTAATTCAAATCAACAATGTGTTATTTTATTTACAACCCCTCCCCCCCTTCGTTACTTTTCTCAGAAATAGTTTGACTAAACAGAGATAATTTTGAGTTAAGCTTAAGTCTAAACCATATTCCCCATGAGATCGACCCTAACATGACAGTTAGGTTTTTTATTTGGAAATGACCGCTTATACTTCTTACGGGAGGTGTAATTTGGGTGTATCATGGAGCATGAATACCAAAACAAAGGTACTCAATAGGATCAAAGGTCGACTGAGCAAGAACAGTAAAGACAATATGAAAAGATAGAATATAGACATAAACATAGTTTAAAGTGGATATGAAAGATAACACACGAGCTTACCGAAAGTGTATCTAAGTACAACTAAACTAAACCTAACTAGACCCCATAAACCTAGAAGGTACACTCGTGCGCAAGTTTAAATAAAACCCGAACGAACCCCCATAAGCTCGACAGGTACACAGAATAGCTAGAACTACTTAGAGAAAAAGTATTAGGAAGTGAAAACCAGGCTCCCAGCCGAAGTAACCATCATATCCGATAATCTAGTCAACTCTCAGCCAAGCTAGAAGGAGTGACAATCATTCTAGGCCACCCAGCCATCCTGTCCACTCCCAGCCCATCTAGGAAGAGTGACTTGGGGGCGTGTCGACTCTCAAGAGTATCTCATATATCAAGGCCTCCAAGTGAGACAGTCTAATCCCAGGGGCATAAGCCACCCAACTAGCAAGAGTGACCTGCGGGCATGTTGACTCCAAAGAGGATCTCATATATCATGGATACCCAACTAAAAATTCACTCCTAGAGGCGTAAGCTTCCTGCTAGCAAGAGTGACTTAGGGGTGTGTCGACTCCAAAGAGGATCTTCAATATGTCATCAATTAATACCAAGCCACCTCAGATCGACATCCACTCACAAAGAATAAAAAAAAGGCTCCAAGACTGAATTACTCCAATCCCCAGAAAGCAAACAATCTCTGATAACACATTAGAGCGGCAGAAATAGGGGGAGAGAATAGAAGATCCATAAAGCTGCAAAATCACATTAACTAAGGCTCATACTATTAGACTTAAGTCTGCTACTCCAGTTTACAAGGATCTTGTCTGTCCAAACAACGTCGGAGAATAAAAAATACTAACAAGTCGCTAGGATCGCAAGTCTAAGGCAACACTAGCATAATCTTAGACTAAGATCGAATATGCTCGATATATAAAAATTAACAACAACATGGGACACTGACCACCCCAACTAGCATGGTACTACACCAGAAAATATGGCCAGTCAAGCCTAAGCATGGTATCTAAGAAAGAAATATAAGAACAACTAGGTACTTTCCCATAATTGATTCTAATCAGCATGCATTCACGCATTCAAGATCAATAAAAATATAAAGGAGGTCATAACCTACCTTAGGCTGACCGTGCACTTTAAATCATATTGCTGAAGCTTTTCCTTTCCAAACGGCCTTCGAACGCTGCATCCATATTAAGAGTAAGATCAAAATGTCAGTACGGTCATTTCAACATCAAAAACACATAAAATGGAGATAGACTAATATTGGAGTCAAATGGGAATCATGGGACCCATGCCAGAATTTGTGAAATTGAATCCATTAAAAGGTCTAAAAAGTACCCCGAACTTGTGTTTCAAAATGGAATAAAATTCGGCGCTTCGAACAACAAGCAATCAAAACATGTAAAATATCACGATTAAAGGTCCAAAAAAGCTAATGCAGCCAACAAAAACACCAACTAACCTGTAATGAAGAATCCCCAACACATTCTGATCAGCCACACATGTATCCACTACTACCACGATCACACCAGACTTCAAAACATCAAATTTTGAGCTAAGATGAGCTAAAAATTGCAAATTGAACATTGCAATGAAAGCTGATCATGGGTCTGGTCTTTCAATATAAAACAACGAATATCTTCTTTAAGAATGTAAAGGAGCTCTCGTGAATGTAGTGAAGGCCCTGTGATTGCAGCCAAGAGGTAATCGAGCCTCCGTGATTGTGGCAGGAAATCCTGCGAGTGCATGCATCACAAATACGACATGGTCCCCACGAATGTAGCCACCAGGTTTCCTGGCATCCGCAAACATGAATGTCATTTTGTCCTGCACCAGCTAATGCATTTGAACTGGTTTTTGGCAAGTTTGAAATCTTTGATGGGGTGTTCTTAATTCGTTCAGAACCCCATGCATGCAAACAAGATTGGCAACCCTGCAAATTTTTATATTCTAGGCTCAATGGAGCAGTCGAAATTCTCATATGAGGTCATCTCGGCAAAAAGTGGGTTCCATTCCCAAACTCTATTTTAAGCCAAAATCCACAATGGGACTTAGAATTAGCCTGAAACCTTGGGATCCAAATGAAGGGTCGTTCTATACCAAACTCAACATTCTGGAGCTGACCGTGCTAAAGGAATGTTCATCAAAGCTCGTTTATTCATAATGTTGACTAAAGTCAAACTTAGGCCTTAATTTGAAAGTTAAAATGCCTAATTAAATAGACTCACATTGAAAGCATAGGGAGTCAAGATAACTGTGCTACCAGCCTAAAATGACCCTTTTAGAGCTGATGGAATCGTTAGATTTTAATTTTGAGGTCATCTTCTTAAGCTTTTGATAAAAATGACCATTAAAGGTTCAAAAGCTCCAAAACACTAAAACTCACATAGAAACCAAATAAATGACCAGGTGACCAAACTATCAGTCTCAACAAGTCACTACAGGAACACTCGAAATAATGAATACGAGGCATACATATAGAAATGACCTAGAGGGTCATTACAATGATTATGGTACATAATTATACAAATTCCCATTCTATCCTTTGAACCTCCCAAAGGAAGCACTAGTTTCTATAATGACATTTTTGCTCTTCATCTTTCATCTTTCGACTTGTGCTGTAATAGTCGGACACCAATACAGAATTCTAGAACGCCAGGTGCTTCCTTGCATCGACCTTTAGTTCTCATAAGAGAACTTGTGTTGGGACCAATGAATCACATATTTATCATTGTACCTCGCCAATTACAACTCAAGTACTGAGGCAACATTTCTCCATTAGAGCCGACATTTAGCCAGTGAGACATGATAAATGGGTTGTTTTCCAAACTCTTCTTATCTTTAAGCTTACTTTATTGCCTTATTTGTCTAAGAATAGGTGCTTTTAATGTTATTTTCTTCATATTTTGAGAAGATAAATGAAAAACAAAGTGAAATCAAGGGAAAAAGGATTTAAATTGAGAATTTGGCACTAGAAGGAATTTATGCATCATGATTGAGTAGGCAATGGATTGCAATGGTAAAGTTTCTAATGTTTAAAGCTTTCCTGTAGCAACCCTAATATATTTATAACTTGTTGGGACTGAAAGTTCAGCTGTAGGGTCTTTCATTTGGGTTTTGTGCAAGTTCCCGTATTTTAGAGCCTTTGAAACTTAGATGATTGACTTCGGTCAAAAGTTTAGGATGAAAGTATTGAAATGTAATTTTGATAGTTTCACCAGCTCTGAAAGGGCCATTTTAAGCTAGGGGCATGGTTGGTTTAGGCTCCAAGGCTCTCGGTGCAAGTTTGTGTCATTAGGCATTTTAACTTTGAAGCTTAAGCTAAGGTTTACTTTGGTCAACATTATAGGTAAACAATCTCAGATGTGAATTCTATCAGCTCAGTTAGCTCTAGAATGTCAAATTTGTTCTAGAATAACCTTTTGTGCAGTTCCCAAGGCTTTTGATCTAATTTTGAGCCTTCTAGTGGAATTTCGCTAAAAATGGAACTTGGGTCTGAGACCCAGTTTTCATATAGACGACCTCAAATGGGAGCTTTGATGGTTCCGTTGAGTACAGAATGTCGAATATAGTGGGGTAGCATATCTGGCTTATTTTTATCGGGTCCCAAAAGAATTCTGAGGGTCCGTTCGGTGACTTTAAAAAATAGAAAAATATGGTGTTGGTGGTGCAGTCCTTTAGCGACAAGAATTTATGCTTTTAACGACTAGATATGGGTTATAACAACCAGATTTCTAGTATTTAAATGCCAAAAATCAGCTTCAATCCTTGTTTTCAAATTTCGATATCTCGAGCTAGGTAGCTCCTTTTGGGGCATGGCTACATATTGGAGTGATAAACAAGTGTTGGAAACTCTTCGGTTGAGGTAATTTTTGCCTCGAAGGGGCTGCCTAGCTCTTTTTGGTCTATTTAAATGGTGATTTTGTTTCATGTATGTGTATGTGCTATTGCGGGTATGGAATTGAACCTCATTTCAGGGCACAAGTTTGGTTAGTCGATAAAGACCTTTTGACGGATTCAATTTCAAGATTGCTAATGTGGGTTCCACATTCTCGTTTTGACTTGATTTTGGGTCTGTTTAAGATTATTGCAAATTTTGTCTCTAAACATCTGTCATGACATTGTGATTAATAATTTTGTAGTGTGTTGGTGTTTCGAGGTGTTTCAGAAGAAGCTAACTCTTGTATGATGGATTCAGAGTGCTCGTGAACGCCTTTGAGGTAAGATTTAGTCTACTTTCATGATTGGTTTTCTTAGATAATGCTTCATATAGACTACATGTCATATTGGATTGCATTTGCCGGGTATTAGCTCCTTTAGTTCATTCCATCTTTTCTTCACTCCAGATCTTTGGGCTTATTGTGGGTGTTGGGATCCTTAGTATAGGCTTGTATCTTTGCTTGTGGTGTAGATGATCTCGCTTATCCTTGTTAGGATAGAGACATTGTGGCCTTAGACTAGGTTGGACCTTAGATAATTTAGGTTGTGTTTTCTCACCCTTGTAGTTATGGTTTACTCCTAGTAGGGCTTGTTTTGTGTTATTCTTCTTGTGGATGTGCTTGATACATTGGTGGCTCATCATAGCTGTAGTTTGGCACTATCTATGCTTAGTCTAGGACTAGAGCGGTATGATTGGGGTAGGGTGTCGTCCCCCTTTACTGATTTGGAAGTTCTTCTTGATCCTTTCACTTTTTGTTTAGCAAAACTCCCATTGTACCTTTATTTAGCTTATGATTATATTATAGGGCCCGAGGTTATGTGCGAGAACCAGTTGAATTCCAGGTTAGTGCTCTCCGCTTTGGTAGTGTGGTTTGGTTGGCTGTTTATTTATTTGACTTTGAGTTACTTGTTTGAATATTGGTGACGGCATACTTTGCATTGTCGTTCATTCTGACAGACTTTGTGGTACAATCCCAGCTCATGCATTGACATATTTATCATTTACGATGAGATACTATTTTACTTGGATTTTAATCTAAACTTGTTTTAATGGGAATCGTATCACCTAGATCACTTGACTTACTGATTTTTGAGATCACGGGGAATCAAGGACATGCTCTTTTTTCTACTTGAGATATTAGAGGCATCTGTTTATGATATGGGTCTTTGATTCTCTAATTGATTTCATGCTTAAATTGAATTCCAAGGGATTGATCTACCCAAGGAATTGCCTATTTGTCTTGACCTTACTTGAGAAAGAGGATTAAGTATAGGAAAGATTGATTAGCATGAGTTGATATTTGCCTAATTGACTAGAGTTCGAGAGAATCTAGATCTAGGCCTAATTCTGATCTTTGGATTTGAGCTAGAGATAGAATAATCTTAGTGTTTCCATATTAGATTGTTTAATTTACTATACTTTCTTGTGAGTGGGAGATGCATGTGCGCACTTGAGAATCTAAGGCCTAGTTGACATACCCATGATCATAGAGATAATGCTTGGTTATTTGAGATTTATCATTTGATCATGAATCAAATCTCCATTCCCTAATCTCCTTCAACCCCTTTCTTGAGAATACCTTGTCCCTTATCCATGATTGTTACCTAAAACATCTTCATATTTTATAATTGTATTTTTCGTTTGGATTCAAACTCGTAGCTTTTAATTATTTATCTCTTTGATTAGTGACACATTGTTCCTTGTGGGATTCGACCCCGACCTTAGATGTTTGGTTATATATTGCTAGTGGTCATCTACTCATTTATTCATATTATTGGTAGTTGAGCATTAACAAAATCAAGCTGCTGGCGAGGAACAATATAACGTATTGAATTGATTTAGAATTAATAGTTTACTTGTTTCTATCAAAATTGTGAATATTTGTGTTTTTCTTTTTGGTGTTGGTTCTATGGCTTCTTGTGATGAAACAAGGCTTTGTGCTTGAAATCCGTATGTTGATGACCCGTGGCCTTGTTGTGGAGGACTTCATGTTGGGGAAAGTTATGTGCATGCCTCTCTAGAGTAAGAAATGTGTGAAGAAATGGATGTGGTGAGTGAACCTTAGCTCATGAGATTGGTCCAAAAGCTTGAACATGGTGAGAGGCTACAACATCTAATGTTCCGAACGGGGGATGTTTTCCTCAATTTACACCTCACTCGGTTCCATAAAATGATTCAAGTTGAATTTGAAATTGTAACTTTAAAGACCAGTGTGAGAATAAGAATTGAAGTATGTGATGCTCGTTGTCAAGTGGTCAAAAATAATGAGTTGGAGTGGGAGTCTCAAGAAAAAGTGGTTGTGATAATCATGGAAGAAATCTTAGGTATTTGCAAGCCAATCAAGAGAATAAAAATCTAAGATGACAAAATCAAAGAAATGCTACTAGAGTTGCAAGAAAAGTGCAAAAAATACCATTTATGTCAATTCTTAGTCATTTGAAAGTGAGAGTGCTACTCACTTGAAGGCCAAGAATTATGAGCTTCAATATTCTAAAAGTCTAGTGATCCTCTCACTCTTTCCCAATGATCCTAAAAGAAAGAAAAATGTAAAATTGAGTAAGAAATACAATTTGTATACTCATGCACAAGTTCAAATAAAAACATGATCAGACCCCCATAATCTCAATCAGTACATAAATAACTATGACTACTGAGAACAGAACTCGGTGAATCCAGAGCCAGAGAGTGCATAGCTCAGATCTCAAACCACGGATATGCCTCCCAAATTAACCAATAGATTCCAAGCAATATATATCAACTACGTAGAGGAAATGATTCTGAATCATGGACTGCGGCTTAAAATCATATTACCTAACCTTGAATCTGCGACCAATAATAGAGCAGCTTGACCAGACCTTGAATTTACAACCATAAAAGGTTGTCATGAAGGATCTCATGTCAAATCATCATCATAGTGCCACCATGGAACAACGTTCACACCCAAGTAATCTATACCACGCTCCAAGCCCAAACTAAATCCAATCCCTAGTCACTAAATAAAGCCCGACATCTCAACCATAAGCCATTGGGCAATAGAAATACGGAGCTAAGGATAAAAGTTCATTGGAGCTAAGTCAAAATCTCACTAAGGCTCATTCTATTATATCCAAGTCAGCTACATCAATCTACAAGGAGATTAGCCGTCCGTATCGACGTCAGAGTAAAACTTAGGCCTATTTGCTCCAAAACCAGCAAGTCTAAGGTAGGCACTAGTCCAAACCTATAATAAGGCCAAAAATACCTCCAATAATAACCATAAACCAGTAAAATACATGCCACAAGGTAAAAATGATCGAAATAAGAGAAAATAACATGCGAAAAGTCCTGAAATACCCAAAGTAAGCCTAAAACATGATTTCTATCTAACTAAACATGATCAACTACCTACCAATCCAATTTCACACAAATAAATATGCATTTACATTCTAGAACTCAATCTAAAGGATGGGAAGCCATAGCCTACCTCAAACCATACTGCATGGGCTCCAAATTCACAATTTTAGAGCTTTTCCCTTCTGAACGGCCTCCTAACACTACCAAGCTATCAAAAATAGAATCATAAAATTAAGACGACCATTTAGACATAAAAATCACACTAATCAGAGATGGACCAAAATGTGAGTCAAGATAGGAATTTGGTACCTACGGAAAAAATCCCGAAATTGACTCTGTCAAAAGGTTAATTCAAGCTCCCCAAACTTGTATCTCAAAATAGGACACAATTTGTGGACCGGAACGGAACAGTTTCACAAAATGAAAGTAATTCATCATTTAAGCACAAACAAAAGGGCTGGTCATCCCCTTTAGAGCAGCTTTCTGCTCCACCAAGCAGTCCCCAGCACTCCCCAAACACCCCAACACGTAGCCCCCAACAATCCGGACTCACAGAACTTAAAACCACCCAAATCAAACACCCACAACTCAAGAAATTAAATTATTAAGTTAATAGCTTTTACATATTGGCGACTGGTCTTTTAAATAAAAGACCACTCAAAATATGCATCACTAACGCGGAGAGAGACCTCACGATTGTGGAGGCCAACTTGAACAGGCCTTCGCTAATATGGAGAAGGGGCCACGATCGAAGAGACCAAACCCCCTGACCTTCGCAAAGACGGCTAACTACCCACGATCGCGAATGAAAACAATCCATGCACCAACTGATGCACATCAGCTAGTTTTGGCCAAAGCCAAAATCTCCAACGCGGTGCTCAGGATTCATTTGGAATCCCTTGCGTGCAAATGAAATATGCTACTCCCACCAAATTCAGAATTTAGGACTCAATGGAGCCATTGAAACTTCCAACTAAGGTCATTTGGACAAAAAGTGGGTCCTACAATCAAGCTCTATTGTAAGATGAATTCCAAAAGGGGGCTCGGGATTACCCGAAATCATCGAGATCCGCATGAAAGGTCAATCCAGACCAAACTTAATGTTTTGGAGCTAACAGAATCGTTAGAATTGCATTCTGAGACCACCTGCCTAAATTGTTGTCTATAGTTAGTCGTTCAAGTTTCAGAAGCTCCAAAACTTGGAAACTTGCACATAATCCAAACGAATGAACAGGTAACCAAACTGTCAGTCCCAAAAAGTCATAAATAACTTGGGGTCGCTATAGCAAATCTCTTAATGGTGAAAAGAAAGAAATAATATAGAAATGACCTGGAGGGTGATTACATACTAAGTGATATCTCAAGGGCAATGACTAGGTTGCATAAAGGAAAAGAAGTCTTCGTGATCACAAAAAAAAGATCAAAAATGGAAAAAAAAAAGTATCAACTAAGTTAGCTCATTGCAATATGGGCTTAACACCACCCGTTAAAGGTTTTATTGTATTGCATCCAACTATAAGTATATTCATCATAATAAAGAGCAAAACACTTCTAACAGAAAAAAAAGATTAGGAGACATAAAAGTAAAATTAGATTTTCACGCCACGTGATTGGCTCCCATCTCTAACTTACTGTCAATATGAGTGGAGCTATAGAAACCTATATGGAGTCGGCTGAATTCAATAGTTTCTTTCTCAAAAACAAATAGAAATGCATAAACATCCACTAGGCTAAGTCATGAGTCTCTAAACGTATATGTTTTCATCACCATCTTTAAACCATTGAAGTTGAGTTTTCTATTTGATGGTGGACTGCTAAATTTGTAGGTGTATGATATACTGAGCATTAATCTGATTGAGCTTAGTCCTGTTTTCCTCATTGTGGTCCTTGATGATTTCTTCTTCAGCAATGCTATCCTTCTCCTCATACTCTTTGACTCTTGCAAAAATATCTCCATATTCCTATCTAGACCAATTACTTAAGGTATTTGAGACTCTTTTCAATTTCAGATGGAAAATTCTCATTGAAGTACCTTCAATAGGCCTTTCCCAACAACTTCTCACAATATCTATAATTTTTTTACTATCCACCAAGAAATGCAGGAATTTGAAATATTTGATATTAGAAGTTTTTCGATCCATAATTTCAAGAAGGAGGGGCAGTGACCAGAACCAGTAGAGGCTAAGTGAGTGATAGTAAACATAGGTATCACTTCAATCCATTATCATTGACCATAGCTCTGTCCAATCTTTTCCAAATTTTGGCTTCATTATTTCTGTGATTTTACCAAGTGCATTTCTGTCCATGGAGTCCCAAGTACGTAAGTCCACATGCTTCAATTACACTTATGAATTCAAAGATTTTATTCATGTTATAAGGAATACCTCCCATTTTCTAATTCATGTCAGTGATCACATTAAAATCTCCTATAGAACACCAAGGTTTATCTAACCTTGAAAATCGCAGCGTCTTATCCCAGATATCTCTTCTCATATGATCCTTACATTTAGCACAAACAAAGGTTGTAATATAAGAATCCTACTAAGAAATATAATTTACTTCACAAGTAACCTGTTGTTCATCAAGGTTTAGGGCCTTACAATCAACATCTTGATTCCAAAATAACCATATTTTACTGTAGGAATTGCAAATATCACTCTCCTTTCTAAGTTTGTTCCTATAAAATTGAAGCGGATCTTCGTTGGTTTTGGGTTCAAGAACTTCAATCATAGAGAGTTTGTAGTAATCCTTGAGTTTCTAGAGAACACCTTGAGTACCAATACTCCTTGCATTCCAGCAGATTGCACTAATCATCAAGGTTTTTGAGATTTAGACATGGTGTTGATGTTACTCTTGACGGTAACATTATTAGCAGTGTTGCTGATAGCATTCTGTTTGGTTATCTTTTTCAATCCTTTTTGACCTCTAGGAGATAGGCCTTCCTCTTCAGAAACTTGTTGGATTTCCTTCTGATAATCAGAATTCATGGTGAATCCAAATACCTTAAGCAATTGAGCAATAGTTTCTTCATCATCTTCCTGTTCTTCTTCCAGTTGATCAGGATCATATTCTTCCTTAGAGTTGGCCACCATATAATCATCATTACTATCCTATTATATAGTTCATGCATTGAGCTTACTGTTATCATTGGTATTGTCTTGAATTTGGAGTGGAGTTGCATGGATTCCTACTTGTTAATTAATCAAACCATTGTCGACATTCTGTTGCATTTCCTCCTTTCTTTTTTCTACCATAGATTGTTTCTTTTTTTATAGCATCTCTCTGCTTCTTAGTAAGAGTCATAGTAGATTTATTATTGAGCATCTGAGGGCTTTCTCTATGACTATGTAGTTTGGAATTAGTGAACCTGAAATAGGCCATGGACTTGGATCTACCAAATGATAAGAATGCCTCTGACATTCTAATAATATGTTTTGTCTATTTCGATGATCCCACAAAGGCTTTCCACTCTCTTTGTCGGACTAAATGAATCTGTCTTAGGTTGAGTGACCAGTTGATTCTTATTGCATAGAAGACTAATTAAGGGCATTCCCAATTGTAGATATATTGGGTTTTTCAGGAGGTGTACCCTTAGTTTCATCAGTTGATATCAATTCTTCAGCCCTCTTTTCACTAGAAGTCATACCCTTTTCAATACACTTTCCAAATCTAGAAGGTTCAACATTTTGTTCCTGCAAGTGAAAGATGGTCCCATGATTCTTAGAGGTAGCAGGGGCTCTAGAGTCACTCTTACGGTCAAGTAGATTCTCATGCATAACATGAGATCGTCCCCCCCCCCCCCATTCAGACACCCCTTCATGCAAGTTAGTAATTTTCTCTTGAGTCCCTCTATCCATACCTCCCATAACTTCTTCACCAAATATATTAGATAAAAATTGGGGTGAGGTTGATGGAGCATTGATTCAATACCTAGGGCCCTTCCACTTAGGACATTAGAAGCATTTCGTTGATCTTATCCTTTTGTTTCTTTTCTTGAGGATTGTCAACATTACCTTTTATGTTGTCATCCTTTTTATTACCCGTTTGATTGATAGAATTATGGGAAGGGGTTTGTTGATTCTGGACTCCAGAATCATCATTACAATTTGTGGGATTTTGAGAGTAATAGTCACTAGTCATACCTGCCTTTTGATGCTATAAATTTTGTTGGGTAGCATCCTTATGAACTTTGAGGTGATATAGCTCTGTATACATTTTTGTTGTTGCCCTGATTTCTGTTGTAATGTTCTGATTGTTGATTTTGCTGGTTGTTTTTCCATCTTTTCTTTTTTTGAGTCTTTCATTTTTCTTGGATTTGAGTATCTTCCTCCTTTTTGTGTTGTTTTTGTGCAAGGAGTTGTTCATTAGTGTTTTTGTTAACCTGTTCATCAGTGCTGAAATTATTTCACCTATTTTCTTCATACTCTTTATTTCTCTTAGCCTCTTCATCCCTTGTTTTGACCTTACATGCATTAGAGTTATTGCCTTGGTATTTGCAGTATCTGCAATATTCAAGTGCCCCCTCATATTGGATAGAAAGCCATTTTCCATCACCACTTTCATAATCATCATATCCTATCCAAACATGTTGAGGTCATTCTTTTGTAAGATCCACTTGAACTTTAACTTTGTCTACACTACCTCTAGTCTTTTTATAGGTAGCCAAATTTATAAATAGGACCTTACCAATAGGTGATTGAAGAAGATTAAGGACTTCAGGGCAGTAATAATGCCAAGGTACTTCACCCTGAATCACCCAAATAAGAACCAAAGGGGTTTCTTCTTCAGGTTTGAGTGTAGATATCCATACTAGAAATCTCATAAATTGACCATCAACACACATTTTAGCCTTGGATAGTATAGTATCATGGCCATATTAATTATTAAGATCAATATACAAGTGTTTAGGATTGTAATGAGTTAATTTCACCCCTCCTTTCAATTCAGTTTGCACGATAAATTGTTTCCTGGTCATCTCCATCTTAGGCATGGTATTAATGAACTTTCCAATGCGAGTAAATTTACACATTTCAGCTAGTTTAACCATGAATTCCTCTCTTTTGAAAACAACAACATGGTATCCTTGTTTGGTTGTAATTTTTTGAGGATTGTTGGGTATTGGAATGGCTTTTTGGGCTTCATGGGCTCTTAATTTAGTAATAATGGAATGAGGGACATAAGTCTGTGGTGGCGTAGGTATAACACAACCTTTTGGTTTTGATTGAACATGAGGTTTATTTGCTGGGTGGGGAGTGGCATTGCTTGTTTTTGGACCTACCTTTTCAGGCAAAGTATTGTTGGGTTTGAAAGCTTTGAAGCTTTTGGATATTTGGAGAGTAGTGTTGTTAGGGACATAAGGCATACAGTTTGTTTTAGAAGCATCATTGGTATCAGTTTGATTGGAATTGTTATTCCTTTAATTTTCTGTATAAGGTGTGCCTTGCTGCTGATTTTCTAAGATTTTTCCTTTTCCATCTAATTGTGCAACATTTTACAAGAACCAAAAAATATCGACATCAGCAAGCTAAGTTACAGTTAGGAGATTGGATACTGGAAAGTTTAACTGTGTGATCTTGAAGCGAGTCTTTAGCATTAGTTTTTTCCTCATTCTTAGCAGGGGCGGGTTTATGTTAAATCAAGGGGTTCATCCACACCCCCTTTGTCGAAAAATTAAACTATATATATAAGATCATTGTTTTAGTTTATGTGTATTTATATAATATTGAACCCTTTTAACATACACCAAAGGCGTAGCTCAGTGTCTTTTGGGTATCAGGAATTCTCCCTCCATGCACGCAAGTTCGCATGTTCGAATTCCACCTATAACACCCCGCTATTTGAAAGAATTAGAAAGAAACCATTTTTTTGGGAAATAATCAAATTTGGAAAGTTTGACAAAGTTAAGCTAAGTATGAGTTTTGGGTCAACTTCAAACGACCATAACTCGTAGCATAGGATGGGTTAGGTGGGATACAAGATACCATAGGAAATATCTTTAAATTATCTTTCCAACGCCACCGAGTTTGCTCATTTTTGAGCTCGTATGAGGGAGATATGTCCATTTGAAGTCGGGTGGTCTGAAGAAGGAAAGTCAAAACCGGATTTTAGGAAGGTATTATGATCTTTTAACTACCCAATTAGTTAAATTCATTTTTGGTAATTAAATTGGGGTCTAAACTGAATTGGTTCATTTTACGCTTCATAAAATAAAGTTAGGGTTCTGAGAGAAGAGAAAATAAGAGGAGAAAAGAGGAGAAGAAGCTAGGAATCGTCGTGTTCTTGAAGATTAGCTTGTGGATTTCACCAAGGGCTGATCCCTACGAGATATGTGAGATAACATAGCGTTGGTTTCATTCACCCACGCGCCAATCATGATTTAATTCAGCGGAATTATATTCTTGAAAGTATAGAAATTGAGTTCTTGATGGACTTTGTTGATGTTTCTATTGGGTTCTTGATTGTTGAAGTTGTTGAGGAGTTCTTGATTTAAATTCATGAAATTAGATGTCATTTTGAGTATATTATTGCATATTTTGGTTATGTAGTCGAATCTAAGTGTTTGGGGAAGGAACCTATCGAATCTAGAGGGTTTAGAGTTGAAAAACAACAAAGGAAATTCATCAGATTTTTGGGCAGGGGTCTGGGGAGTCGCGCCAGCCAGAGTGCCCCACTTTGGGGTCTGTAGTTTGGGCTCTAGGGTGATGCGCCAGCCAGTGCACTCAGAGCGCCAGGGTTGCCAGGCCCTGCAATTTTGGCTATGGCACCCCGCGCCACTCAGAGCGTCCACCCTTTCCCACTTCTTTCCGTTTGAGTTCCCTTGAAATGTGCCTATGTTTTCCAGTTGATTTCTACACTCTAAGGTACGTCTAAACAACATGATATCATCCATAAACATGAATCATAACCTTGAATTCATAAATTCAAATTCAAGGAAAGTTAAGAGTCAAGTCTAGAGAGTTCCTCGAGTCTTTTCAAAAGTCTTTTACAAATGCTTTAAACTTGTTTTAAGACTTGAGTTTCGAGTTGAGAAAAGAGTAAAGAGTGAAGTTCATTTCTTCAAAATAGTATATGAGGACTATGTATTCCCAAAGAGTAAATATTTTCACATTTAAACAAGAAAGGAAACACCGATTTCCAACAGAACCTTTGAGCTAGTTTTTCAGTAAAGAGTAAATGCTTTCACAATTAAGCAAGAGAGAAAACTTTGATTTCCAAGAGAGCCTTTGAGCTATGTTTTTGAGCAATTATCTCACATCACAGAAAGAAGTTATGTTTTTAAACATATGAGCTAGTATATTTTGGGAGTAGTATTGAGCACTGATATGGGGGAGAGTTCAGATAACTCACAGCCCCCATAAACCATGTAGCCATCATGGGTAGAAAAGGGTCATACTTTTTTAGATGATTCCTTAGTGCTTTTTAGCATAGACTAGTGGATCCACTTAGTGAGTTAGGTTTTATACCCTTGGCAAGGTATAGGAAGGCCCTGGCAGCGTGAGGCAAAACGTTGTATCATCACATAGCTCTTAAGTGATGGTTGTCAGTTAGAGAAACTCCCACAGAAGTATTTTGCATCCTTATATACACAAAGTTAATTGTATTTTTATATACATACATAGTTTATATTGTATCCTTGCATAAAAACTGAGTTACTATTGTATTTCTAAATACACAGAGTTGTTATCCATGTTTTAAAAGCTTTTCTTTATATTCCATTCATATTATTGCTTTATATTGAAATGAGTTAATTTGAGTTGAGTTGAGCCCAGGTATGTTCTTTCAGTTCCTTTCAAGCTTATGTCTTGTTTTAGAATTCCCCCCGCATGCTCGTACATTCAATGTACTGATGTCATTTGGCCTGCATCATTGTTATGATGCAAATACAGGTAACCAGGATCAACATCCAGCGCATCGTTGATTCTAGTTGAGCTTTAGAGTTGTTGGTGAGCCTCCTAGCTTCCGGAGGACTCCTTTTATTGCTTTATCAGTTAGTTCATTAGGATGTCGTGGGTCTTGTCCCGACGTCCATCTCAGTTGTTAGAGGCTTCATAGACAGTTAGTTGTTGTTAGTTCTTGAGTCTTTCCATTTTAGTTATGCTTGAGACTTGAGTTGCCACTTAGGCCAGTGAATGTTTAATTATAATACATTCTCAATTATCTTTGAGTTTTCAGTTTACTTTTAAAGTACATTTATGTTGACTAAAGTCTTCCGCTAAGAGTTAAGCCAGGCCAAAGGTTCTCTTGGGGCCACTAATGGTTCTCGAGTGCCAGTCCCGCCCAGGGTGTAGGCTCGGGGTGTGACAAACTTGGTATCAGAGTGCGGTTCAAGAGTCCTAGAGAGTCTATGAAGCCATGTCTGTAGAGTCCTAGTTATCGGTGTGAAGCGCGCCACATCTATAATTAGGAGGCTGCAACATTTAGGAACTATCTCACTTCTTTCATACTCATTTCATGCGATAGAGTGTATCTCTATAAAAGTCTCTTTCTAACTCGTGCTTGCGCGTGTCTTTCAGATCATGCCTCCACGAAGAGCTATCAGAGGTCATCCCACTAGGAGAAATGTTGAACCATAGGATCAAGGGGTATCAAATGCACCAGAAGTGCAACCCCAAGGAGAGGTCAGCAATGCTGAGTTCCATGAAGCTATCCAAATGTTAAGTCAAGTTGTGACCAATCAAGTTTGACAGAGAGAGAATCGTCAGGAAGTGGCTAATAGTTCTAGGGTCTGTGAGTTCTTAAGGATGAATCCTCCAAGCTTCAGTGGTTCAAGCGTCACAGAGGATCCAGAAAACTTTGTTGACGAGCTTTAGAAGGTCTTTGAGATTATGCATGTTGTTGATACTGAGAGGGTGGAACTAGCTGCATACCAAATGAAGGGTGTCACTAGAATCTGGTTTGATCAGTGGAAAAAGAATAGAGTTGAGGGTGCACTACTTGTGAGTTGGGCTTTGTTTGAGGAGGCCTTCTTGGGGCATTTCTTTCTCCGTGAACTAAGAGAAGCCAAGGTATGAGAATTCCTTACTCTTAAGCAGGAATCTATGAGTGTTCATGAGTACAGTCTAAAGTTTACACAACTTTCCCTCTATGCTCCGGAGATGGTTGCTGACATGAAGAGCATGATGAGTTTATTCGTTACTGGGTTGTCTCGTCTGTCAAGAAAAGAAGGCAAGGCAGCTATGCTGATAAGGAATATGGACATAACAAGGCTAATGATCCATGTGCAATAAGTTGAGGAGGATAAGTTGAGGGAGAGAGAAGAGTTTAAGAAAAAGAGGGCTAAGTCATCAGGGAATGAGTCCGAGCAGCAAAAGAGTAATGTGAACCGGTCTTCCTTCCAACAGAAACAAAAGGGACCGACTCTATCATATGCTAGTGCACCTGCACCAAGAAACAGAGGTGAGTTCCAAAATTAGAATTCCCAGAATTTCAGAACTAGACCTGTGCATTCTCAAGGTAGTATGGCACAAGGGGGTACTAAGACTCCTGCATGTGCTAAGTGTGGTAGGAGCCACTCAGGGGTGTGTCGTGATGGCTCCACTAGTTGTTTCAAGTGTGGTCAGAATAGACATCTTATGAGAGAGTGTCCTAAGAACAGGCAGGGTAAGGGTAATGGGGGCAATAGAGCCCAGTCTTCTTCAGTTGCTCCACCAGCCAGAGCTGCATCTAGAGGAGCTACTTCAGGGGTAGGCGGAGGAGATAACCGTCTTTATTTTATCACTAGTCGCAAAGATCAAGAGGATTCGCCAGATGTTGTCACTGGTATGATCCAAGTCTTTAATTTTGATGTTTATCCTTTGCTAGATCCAGTAGCGAGTTTATCTTTTGTGACTCCTTATGTTGCGATGAATTTTGATGTTCTTCCTGAGCAAATTCTTGAGCCCTTCAGTGTTTCTACACCTGTTGATGAGTCTATTCTAGTTGAGAGAGTCTATCGTGATTGTACCATTTTCGTCAATCACAAGAGTACCATAGCTGACTTAGTTGTGTAGAATATGGTAGATTTTGATGTCATTCTAGGTATGGACTGGCTTCATGCCTCTTATACATCAATAGATTATAGAACTCGAGTAGTCAAGTTCCAGTTTCTCAGTGAACCAGTTATAGAGTGGAAGAGTAGTTCAGCAGTGACTAAGCGTTGTTTTATTTCATACCTTATGGCGAGGAAGTTAGTTTCCAAGGGGTGTGTCTATCACTTAATCCGAGTTAATGACTCTAGTGTTGATATACCTCCTATCCAGTCAGTTCCAGTAGTAAAAGAGTTGCCAGAAGTCTTTCCAGATGATCTTCCCAGAGTCCCTCCTGAGAGAGAAATAGACTTCGGTATAGATATTCTTCCTGATACTCATCCTATGTCTATTCCTCCTTATAGAATGGCACCAGCAGAGTTGAAAAAGTTGAAAGAACCGTTGAAAGATTCCTAGAGAAAGGCTTTATTCGACCAAGTGTCTCACCTTGGGGTGCTCCGGTCTTATTTGTGAGAAAGAAGGATGGTTCTCTTAGAATGTTTATAGATTACCGTCAGTTTAACAAGTTTACTATCAAGAATAAATATCCTATTCAGAGAATTGATGATCTTTTTTATCATCTTCAGGTTGCCACTTGTTTTTTTAAAATAGACGTCAGATCAGGCTACCATTAGTTGAAAGTAAGGGAATGTGATATTCCAAAGACAGCATTCAGGACCCGTTATGGTCATTATGAGTTTCTGGTCATGTCGCTCGGTTTAACTAATACACCTGCAACATTCATGGACCTTATGAACAGAGTATTCAAGCCTTATTTAGATATGTTTGTTATCGTATTCATTGATGACATCCTAATCTATTCAAGGAGTGAGGAAGATCATGCTAGTCATCTCAAAATAGTTCTCCAAACTCTAAAGGATAAGGAGTTATATGCTAAGTTCTCCAAGTGTGAGTGTTGTCTTGATTCTGTGGCATTCTTAGGCCACATTGTTTCCGGTGATCGAATTAGAGTTGACACTCAAAAAATAGAGGCAGTGCAGAATTGGCCTAGACCCACATCTCCAACTGATATTAGGAGTTTCTTAGGGTTGGCTGGATATTGTAGAAGGTTTGTTGAAGGGTTCTCATCTATTTCATCTCCTTTGACTAAGTTGACTCAGAAAACAGTTAAGTTTCAATGGTCTGAAACTTGTGAGAAGAACTTTTAGGAATTGAAAACTAGGTTGACTACTGCCCCAGTATTGACCTTAACAGAAGGTATGCAAGGTTTTGTGGTATATTTTGATGCATCCAGAGTTGGTTTGGGTTGTGTGTTAATGCAAAATGGCAAGGTTATAGCTTATGCCTCCGGACAACTTCAGGTTCACGAGAAGAATTACCCAACCCTCGATCTAGAGTTGGCTGCCATAGTATTTGCTTTGAAAATATGGCGTCACTATCTTTATGGTGTTCATGTGGATGTGTTCACCGACCACAAGAGTCTTCAATATGTGTTTAGTAAGAAAGAGCTTTATATCAGACAGAAAAGGTGGTTCGAATTAGTCAAGATTTATGACATGAGTATTCTTTATCACCCAGGGAAGGCTAATGTTGTTGCTGATGCCTTTAGTAGATTGTCTATGGGTAGTACCGCCCATTTTGACAAAGAGAAGAAAGATTTAGCAAAAGATGTGCATAGGCTTGCACGATTAGGAGTTCGACTAATGGATTCCACAGAAGGAGGAGTGGTGGTGATGAATAAGGTTGAATCATCATTAGTGTCAGAAGTGAAACAGAAACAAGACCAAGACCCTATTTTGCTTGAATTAAAGGGAAATGTTCATAAGAAGAAAGTAATGGCTTTTGAACAAGGGGTAGATGGTGTATTGAGGTATCAAGGTAGGTTGTGTGTACCGAGGGTGGATAAACTCCAAGAGAGGATCATGGAGGAAGCTCATAGCTCCAGATATTCTATCCATCCGGGTTCCACAAAGATGTATCGTGACTTGGGAGAAGTATATTGGTGGAATAGTATGAAGAAAGTTATTACGGAGTTCTTTGCTAAATGCCCGAATTGTCAACAAGTTAAAGTAGAGCACCAAAGGCCCGGTGGTATGGCTCAGAATATAGAAGTTCCAGAATGGAAGTGGGAGATGATCAATATGGACTTCATTATTGGGTTGTCGCGGTCTCGCTGGCAACATGATTCTATTTGAGTGATTGTTGATAGAATGACTAAATCAGCACACTTTTTGCCAGTAAAGACTACCCATTCAGCAGAAGATTATGCTAAGTTGTATATTTAAGAAGTATTAAGACTTCATGGAGTTCCAGTGTCCATTATTTCAGATAGAGGTGCACAATTTACTACACAATTTTGGAAGTCATTCCATAAAGGTTTCGGTTCAAAGGTGAATTTGAGTACTTATTGATTTGCATCCTCAGACTAATGGACAAGCAGAGCACACCATTCAGACTTTAGAGGATATGTTGAAATCTTGCGTGATTGATTTCAAGGATAATTGGGATGATCACCTACCTCTCATAGAGTTTGCTTATAAAAATAGTTACCACTCTAGCATCCAAATGGCTCCGTATGAGGCTCTTTATGGGAGAAGATGCGAATCTCCTATTGGATAGTTTGAAGTTGGTGAAGCTGGGTTGATAGGACCAGACTTAGTTCATCAAGCTATGGAGAAGGTGAAAGTTATTCATGAGAGATTGAAAACAGCACAGAGTCGTCAGAAATCCTACATTGATGTTAGGAGAAGAGACTTAGAGTTTGAAGTGGATGATTGGGTATACTTGAAAGTTTCACCCATGAAGGGTGTTATGAGATTTGGTAAAAAGGGGAAGCTTAGTCCCCGGTATATTGGTCTTTATAGAATATCCAAAAGGATTGGCAATGTAGCTTATGAGTTGGACCTACCACAAGAGTTAGCAACAGTTCATCCAGTGTTTCACATCTCTATGTTGAAAAAGTGTTTGGGCGATCCTTCGTTGATTATACCAACTGAAGATATCGGTATTAAGGATAGCTTGTCTTATGAGGAGATTCCTATTCAGATTCTAGATCGCCAAGTTCGCAAGTTGAGGACTAAAGAACTAGCATCAGTCAAAGTTCTGTGGAGAAATTAGTTTGTTGAGGAAGCTACTTGGGAAGCTGAGGAGGATATGAAGAAGAGATACCCACATCTCTTCGAATCCGGAGAAGTTCCAAATTAAGGTACTAATCCTTTTCTTGGCATTTGTTTTAAGTTAGCTTGTTGCATTTATATTTTGCTTGTTGGGTGTTTGATCTGGATGTTAGATGTTACACCCTTAGCATACTAAGAGTAATCTCATTCGAGGACGAATGTTTCCAAGGGGGAAATATTGTAACACCCCGCTATTTGAAAGAACTAGAATTAGAAAGAAACCATTTTTTTGGGAAATTATCAAATTTGGAAAGTTTGACAAAGTTAAGCTAAGTATGAGTTTGGGGTCAACTTCAAACGACCATAACTCCTAGCATAAGATGGGTTAGGTGGGCTAAAAGATACCGTAGGAAATATCTTTGAATTATCTTTCCAGCGCCACCAAATTTGCTCATTTTCGAGTTCGTACGAGGGAGATATACCCATTTGAAGACGGGCTGTCTAGATAAGGAAAGTCAAAACCAGATTTTAGGAGGGTATTATGGTCTTTTCACTACCCAATTAATTAAATTCGTTTTTGGTAATTAAGTTGGGGTCTATACTGAATTGGTTCAGTTTACGCTTCATTAAATAAAGTTAGGGTTTTGAGAGAAGAGAAAATAAGAGGAGAAAAGAGGAGAAGAAGCTAGGAATCATCGTGTTCTTGAAGATTAGCTTGTGGATTTTGCTGAGGGTTGATCCCTACAAGGTATGTGAGATCACATAGCATTGGGTTCGTACACCCACGCGCCAATCATGATTTAATTCAGCGAAATTATATTCTTAAAAGTAAAGAAATTGAGTTCTTGATGGATTTTGTTAAAGTTTCTATTGGGTTCTTGATTGTTGAAGTTGTTGAGGAGTTCTTGATTTAAATTCAAGAAATTAGATGTTGTTTTGAGTAGATTCTTGCATATGTTGGTTATGTAGTCGAATCTAAGTGTTTGGGGAAGGAACCAATCGAATCTAGAGGGTTTAGAGTTGAAAAATGACCAAGGAAATTTGTCAGATTTCTGGGCAGATGTCTGGGGCGCTGCGCCAGCCAGAGCGCCCGACTTTGGGGTCAGTAATTTGGGCTCTGGGGAGCCACACCAGCTAGTGTGCCCCAACCCAGACCCTGCAGTTTAGGCGCTGGCACCCCGCGCCACTCAAAGCTCCAGGGTTACCAGGCCTTCCACCTTTTCCCACTTCTTTCCGTTTGAGTTCCCTTTAAACAACATGATATCATCCATAAACATGAATCATAACCTTGAATTCATAAATTCAAATTCAAGGAAAGTTAAGAGCCAAGTCTAGAGAGTTCCTAGAGTCTTTTCAAAAGTCTTTTACAAATGCTTTAAACTTGTTTTAAGACTTGAGTTTCAAGTTCAGTAAAGAGTAAAGAGTGAAGTTCATTTCTTCAAAACAGTATATGGGGACTATGTATTCCCAAAGAGTAAATGTTTTCACATTTAAACAAGAAAGGAAACACCAATTTCCAACAGAGCCTTTGAGCTAGTTTTTCAGTAAAGAGTAAATGCTTTCACAATTAAGCAAGAGAGGAAACTTTGATTTCCAAGAGAGCCTTTGAACGAAGTTTTTGAGCAATTGTCTCAAATCACAGAAATAAGTTATGTTTTTAAACATAAGCGCTAGTATATTTTGGGAGTAGTATTGAGCACCGATATGGGGGAGAGTTCAGACAACTCACAGCCCCCATAAACCATGTAGCCATCATGGGTAGAAAAGGGTCATAATTTTTAGATGATTCCTTAGTGCTTTTTAGCATATACTAGTGGATCCCCTTAGTGTGTTAGGTTATATACCCTTGGCAAGGTATAGGATGGCCCTGGCAGCGTGAGGAAAAATGTTGTATCATCACATAGCTCTTAAGTGATGGTTGTCGGTTAGAGAAACTCCCACAGAAGTATTTTGTATCCTTATATACAAAGAGTTAATTGTATTTTTATATACATACAGAGTTTATATTGTATCCTTGCATACAAACTGAGTTACTATTGTATTTCTAAATACACAGAGTTGTTATCCATGTTTTAAAAGATTTTCTTTATATTGCATTCATATTATTGCTTTATATTGAAATGAGTTAAGTTGAGTTGAGTTGAGCCCAGGTATGTTCTTTCAGTTCCTTTCAAGCTGATGTCTTGTTTTAGAATTCCCCCAGCATGTGTGTACATTCATTGTACTGATGTCATTTGGCTTGCATCGTTGTTATGATGGAGATACAGGTAACTAGGATCAGCATCCAGCGCATCGTTGATTCTTGTTGAGCTTCAGAGTGGTTGGTGAGCCTCCTTGCTTCTGGAGGAATCCTTTTATTGCTTTATCAGTTAGTTCATTAGGATGTCGTGGGTCTTTTCCCGACGTCCATCTCAGTTGTTATAGGCTTCATAGATAGTTAGTTGATGTTAGTTCTTGAGTTTTTTCATTTCAGTTATGCTTGAGACTTGAGTTGCCACTTTGCCAGTTAATGTTTAATTATAATAAATTCTCAATTATCTTTGAGTTTTCAGTTTACTTTTAAAGTAAATTTATGTTGAGTAAAGTCTTTCGCTAACAGTTAAGCCAGGCCAAGGGTTCTCTTGGGGCCAGCAATCATTCTCGAGTGCCAGTCCCACCCAAGGTTTAGGCTCGGGGCGTGACACCACCAAAGTTATTTTTATATCATCTTAGTTTTTAGGCCTTTTAAAATATATATTTTTTAAATAATGGAATCAGAAAATGACGTTTAGTTCCAAAAAAATTAGAAAACAACTTTTAGATCCATAAAATTAAAACACTGATTGGAAATTTGGGATTTATTAGTTTAATCCCTAATTACAAAGTCAAATATTAAAATCCCTTTTCTTCTTTTAGGATCTTTCCACGTTTTATTTTCTCATTGTCTCTCTTGTTGCTGCCATGAACGCTGTTGGTGCCTGGCTGCTGCTACTGCTGCTTGTTGTTGGCCTGTTGCTACTGTTTGCTGCTTCTGTTGGAACAATTGTTTCCATCTCTGTTAATAACTACTTCGGTATGTTTTTGGCTTCCCTTTTTTTACTAGATTATTGTATACCTTATTTCGTTATTTCATGATGTGCTTTCTCTTAGTTGGCTGATTAATTGATATCATTGAAATTTCAATTTTTTTGTTTGGCTGATTTTATATATTTTCTTAATCTAAAATTGGAGAGATAGAGAAATTTAATCTAATAATCAAATAACAATTGTTTAAGCTTTTTTGTGTTGGTCCTTATTGTGTGTGTGTGTGTTTTTGTAATAGTTCTTATTGTGTTTAATTCTCTTAAATTCTAACTAAACTTTTACTTTACGATTCAGTTTCAATATTCATTGAAGAAGTATTTTACCCCAGTATCAAAATCAAATTTAGCCTCTCATAGTCATAGTCAATCTAACCAACAAGAAAATGTCAATCATTCAGAAGTACCATCACATTCTTCTCAAGAATTTAATTTTAGTAGTTTAAAGTTTGATCCCGGTGAAAGAACTCCAATATTGAATTATCATCGTGATGTTATTAGAAGATCATACCTTGTGAGTGGTCCTTGTCAACCTTGACTGGAGGTGCATGAGTATCCTCAAACAAATATTTCTGGATCAATGCGTCGTTTTAATCATGAATGGTTTGATGATGTATGTCATGATTGGTTGGAGTATAGTGTTAGTAAAGATGCAGCCTATTGTTTATATTGCTATCTATTTAAACACCATCACATTAATCAAGGTGGAGGTGAAGTATTTTCATGTACAAGATTTAAGAATTTGAATAAAAAGAGTGATTTTGACAAGTATATTGGTCTCCCGAATAGCCCACATAATCGATCAAAAAAGACATGTCAAGATTTACTACGACAACAACAGTCTATTCAATCTGCATTTGAGAGGCAATCTAATCAAATTAAGCAAAAATATTATAGTCGCTTAAGTTTTTCGGTTGATGTTGTTAGACTTCTCATACCTCAAAGATTCACATTTCGAGGTCATGATGAATCTAAATCATCACTTAATGGGGGTAATTTTATTTGAATTTTTTCATGGTATGCAAAAAGGTGTGATAAAATTCATGATTACGTACTTGGACATGCCCCTAAAAATGATCAAATGACTTCTCCAATAATTCAAAAAGAAATTGTGACTGCATGCAAGATAGAAACAGTTAAAGCTATTCCTGAGGAACTAAATTGTGACTACTTTGCCTTACTAGTTGATGAATCTTTTGATATTTCACTCAAGGAGCAAATGGCTATTGTATTACGATATGTTGATAGAATGGGATTTGTGATGGATCAACTTATTGACATTATTCATGTTCAAGATACAAGTCCATTATCCCTGAAAGAGGTAATTGTTAATTTACTTGCTCAACATTCTTTGAATCCATCAAGTGTGTGTGGCCAATGTTACGATGGGGCAAGAAATATGCAAGGTGAGTTCAATGGACTTAAAATGTTGATTAGGCAAGAAAGTAGATCGACTCATTCTATCCATTGTTTTGCTCATCAACTTCAACTAACTATTGTTGGGGTCTCTAAAAAGTGTGTTGAAGTGGGAAAACTCATAGTATTGGTCTCAAATATTTTAATTATATTGGGATCTTCTTTTAAGTGTATGGATGATTTACGAGATTCTCAAAAAGAAACAATTTAAGATGCATTAGACATGGGTGAACTTACAACCGGTAGGGGCTTGAATCAACAACTTGGTCTTTCAAGAGCTTATGATACTCGTTGGGTATCTTATTATAAATCCTTTAACAATTTTATTCTTATGTTTGGCTCTATTCTTGAAGTTCTTGAATCACTTGCTCTTGATGAACGAAGTATGGATGAAAGAGTCAAGGCAAAGGGACATCTTGAATCTTGTTGAACATTTGAGGTTGTGTTCATGTTGCATTTGGTGAGAGATGTATTAGCAATCACAAATGAGCTCAATAAATGCTTACAAAAAATGGAGCAAGATATTGCAAACGCCACGCTACTTGTTCAAGTAGCAAAGAGAAGGTTGCAAGTTTTAAGGGATGATGAATGGAATTCTCTTATTTCTAAGGTATCTATATTTTGTACCAAACATGAAATTTTGATACCTAACTTAGAGGAGCCATATGTTAGATCTTTAAGATCACGGCAAAGACTTGTTCACTATACAGTCTTACATCATTACCGTGTTGATGTATTTTGCAAAACTATTGATTGGAAACTTCAAGAACTTAATGATGTTTTTAATGAGGTAGCTACTGATTTGCTTCATGGAATTTCTTGTTTGAATCAAATTAACTCATTTTACATTTTTGACATCAAAAAAAGTAATGAGAATGGCTGAATTATATCCTGATGACTTTGATGAATTTATTATGGATACTCTTGAGAATAAACTTGCAAGTTACATTGTTGATGTTGGTGATGCTGATGAAAGGTTCTCCGATCTAAATGGACTTTGTGATCTTTCCAAAATATTAGTCCAAAAAAATACATTCAAATTATCCTCTTGTATTCCGCTTAGTGACACTTTCTCTACTTCTACTAGTTTCCACTGCATCTGTTGAAAGAGCTTTCTTGGCAATAAAGTTTATCAAAAATGACTTGTGGAGTCAATGAATGATGATTTTTTAGTGGTTGTTTGGTGCCTTTTGTAGAAAAAGATGTATTTGATAGTATTCCTAATGATGTTATTATTAAGACATTTCAAGATATGAAACCTCGTAGAGCACAACTGTAATAATGTAGGTAGTTGCATTTTCAATTGTAAAATTATATTTTGACAGGCTTCACTATGTTTTGTTATACATTCTACGATGTGATGACTTTTATTGGTCTCTTTGAATCAAAATTAATAAAAAAAAATATTTCTTTGGTCATTTCAAATTTCATTCTTGAAACTTTCAATACTCTCCTCATTTTTGCATTCTACATTTATGTTTGATCTATTTATGTTTTTAGATATATGTGCTCTAAATTAAGTATTTTTTATCCTACCCGTTTATATCCAATTGGACCAGTTTATTTGTGGATATTATTTGCGTAATTAGTTTTTTTTAACCTCCTTAATTAAAATCCTGCCTTCACCACGGATTCTTAGAGTCCTAAATATTGATGGTTCATATATGAGTGGTTTTGGTGTTGAATTTGACTTTGATATTCATCTATCGGAGTTTCACCGGAGTTTGGAAAATCATCATTGCCCAATTCTTTCATCAAATTAGATGGATTTTTATTTGAAGTTACTTCTTCCTCCATTCTATCACTCCCAGTATTCACTTTTTGAGTAGAATCATATTTATTACTTTGATTTGGAGTGTTCGTTCCAAGATTTGCAGCAGCAATTTTCTCCCACTCTAAAATTTCTCTCTCAAAAATTTTCTCTAGTGCATTGGCTCTTTAACTGCTCCTAACGATATTTCACTGCTGAGATGGCAGGGGAACCACCAGACACAGTCCCTGAGGGACATTCAAAATGACTGCTGACTCTCCAACAATAATCTCCTTCAAGTTTGCCTTATAACATTGAGAAATCAGGAATCATTAATGAGAGTGGGGGTCGATTTCGGATGAACAATGGTGTAAGCTTCAAGAAATTATTACGCGAGTTGAATACAGTTTTGTGTGTGGAGTGATTGTTTTAAGAATGGTATGACTATGTTTTCTGTGAAACCATGCTCACGACATATGCATTTGGCACATGTGCAACATGAAACAAGGGAAACATGTATTTGAGACCTCTAAATATTTTAGAAATTGTTTACCACTTGTTTTTAGTTTTGAGAGAGCGGGATTACTATTTTAATGATGGATTTCTGTTTTTAAAAAGAAATGTACTATATTTGAGGTTTTATGTATTAATGAGACTTTTATGTTAAACTTGTGGGTTTTGTTGTCCAATGTTTCAACTATTTTGAGGAAAAGTGTCTTTTTTGAGAAAAATGGGTAAAGAGAAAAGAAGTTTTCCTTAAATAAGTAGATGGATCTACTTTAATAACTAAAAAAGGGTGTTTTTTTACTTGACAATGTGACCCGTGGGATAATTTTGTGTTGTACTACATGTATACGGTATATGTTGATAAGCTCCTATCACAACCCAAAACTCAAACCATGATGGGATCCACTATAACCAACTAATAGGTAAGCCAATGTAATGACCCTCTAGATCATTTCAGTGTAAATTCCTTCTTTTGGTTGTTTAGAGTATTCCTATAGGGACATAAGTCATTTATGACTTGCTGAGGCTAACAACTCGATCACCTGGTCATTCGCTTGGTTTTCATGGATGTTTTGATATTTTGGAGATTCTGTCTTGCATTCTTTTTTATCCAATTCAAGTTCTGACTAGAAGATTCTACCTTATTGCCCCTTTGATCCGATTAAAGTTCTGACTAGGCGATTCAATCATAAATCCCCTTTGATCCGATTCAAGTTCTTACTAGGTGATTTCATTTGATTCTTTAACGCTTTTACCATGATTGTAGTACGGGAGAGGATGTGGCAGTTCTGATAATATCCTCAAGTTCTGTTATTATATCTTAGCTATTTTGGGTACATGTCAGGCTTATGGGGGTCCGTTTAAGTTTTATTTAAACTTACGCACGAGTGTACTTTCTAGGCTTATGGGGTCTAGTTAGGTATAGTTAGTTGTGATTATTTCTTTTCTTTTGTTAGTACACTCGTGAGCATTCATTTTAGCTTTTCGTTCTTTGACCTCTCTTGTTTTTACATTCTAGCATTTCATTTTGCCTTTACTTTTCTTATTCAGTCGGCCTATGATGCTTACCTAGTACCTGTTATTTTGGTAGTCATGCTACACTTTGAATCTATTTCATGATGCAAGTCCAAGCACTAGCTACTAGCGTTGAGATCAATCCTACAGTTGCTAGATTCAGAGGCTAGGGTGACCACATGGCATTTTAGACTTTACCTATCTCCATTTGTCTTTTGATGACTTGTTTTTTGTATTTTGAGAAAATCATTGTATTTAGGGTCCACTTTTGCAAATTGTACTGTTTATTTTAGTAGATGTACCTGTGAATTCTAGGTTTTGGGAGGAATATATATATATATATATATATATATGTAAGTATTGGCTTGCTCCCTCTTATTATTTTATTTTTGCTTTTAAATTCTTGCTTCCACGTTGTTTCTTTCCTTATACCCATTTCTTGTCATTCTGGGCTATGGGTTGGCTTACCTACTTGTTGGTGATGGTAAATGCCATTATGACCTAAGAAATTGGGTCATGACAAGTTTGTGTCAAAGCCTGGTTCACTAGTCTCACTTGTACTGAGCTAATACCTAGTAGAGTTTTGTGGATCGGTGTAGAGACATTCGTGTCCTATCTTCGGGGGGATACAGGGTGTCATTAGGAATGTTCTCTCTTTTATATCACTTTTGTGCAGTGTGTGTCTTATTATTTTCATGGAATCATATTTGTTTCACTCTTTCACAAGATTGTTCGTACGCACCATTCGGCCAATGGAGGTGATCCACCCAAAGCTACTGATAAAGCCCCAGTTGGAGGTAGAGGACAACCACAAAAGTGTTCTAGGGTTTTAGCACCAGGCCGTGATATGGAGAGGATTCCAGAGTCTACATCAAGGCCTCAAACAACTCTTGTTCTTCTTGAACCAGTAGGAATGGGCCATCCCAGCCCCTACTCAGACCAATTATGGCTCCCGATCTTCAGCTAGCCAGCATTCACCTACTAACACTTATTGGGGGTATGCAACAGACCCAGCTACAACTACAGTTACAGAAGCACCAATCATACAGGGTCACCCTACAATAGAGGCAACAGACCCATCATTGCAGCCAGAGTTATGCCGCGTCAGGAGCAAAAGATGCTCATGGTGTTCTTAAGAGTATCACCTCTAAGGTAAGAGCCGAGGGGGTTCACAGTCGAGTGCTTCAAGATGTGGTGGCCATTTCTATGTTACGGTCGATCTTTACAAGGTTTCTATGATTGTGGAGAGTTTTATCATTGGTCCAGAGCGTGTCCCAAGTGTAGGATGGTTGCACCTGATCCACACCCAGCTAGGCCAGTTGCAATAGTAACACCTCTAGCTAGAGGCGGTGCCTAAGGTCAGGACCGGAGAGGCAGTTATTAGGGTGTACTAGGTTTTCCCGTAGGACATAGGTCAGGTGGTAGGGTTGGTTATCAGGGTAGAGGCAGTCAGGCGCATCAGCCCGCCTCAGCTTTATTTGATACGGGCACTAATTTTTCATATATATATATATCTATGAATTATGCTTCTTGTTGGAGTATGAGTTCGAAGCCTTTGGAAGCATCTTTTTGTGTGTTGACCCTGGTAGGTGAGGATTAGGGCAGCATAAATCTCTAAGACTACAGTTAGGACTTGTTACGATCATTATGAGTTCCTAATGATGTCTTTTGGGTTGACTAGTTCCCATGCCGCCTTCATGGATTTGATGACATGTGTGTTTAGGCCATATCTAGATTCTTTTGTCATAGTGTTCATTGATGATATTTTAAAATTATAGAGAAAGGGAGAGCATGAGTAGCATTTGAGAATTATGCTCCAGACTTTAAGAGATCAACGACTTTATGTCAAGTTCTCAAAGTACGAATTTGGTCTTGATTTTATAACATTCTTAGGCCATGTGATGTCCAAGGATGGAATTATGGTAGATACAATGAAGATTGAGTCTTTTCATGATTAGACTAGGGCCCACCTCAGTTATTGAGATTCAAAGCTTCGTCAGATTAGCGGGTTGCTATAGACGGTTCATGAAGGGTTTCTCTACCTTTGCAGCATATTTGATATAGTTGACTCACATTGATGTTCCATTTGAGTGGTCTGAAAGGTGTTAGTTAAACTGTCGGAAGCTTAAAGAGTTGTTTTCCACTACTTTTATTTTGACTCTTCTAGTTGAGGGTGAGGGCCTCGTGGTGTATTTCAATGCAACTGGCGTTTGCTTGGGTTATATATTGATGTAGTGGGGCTGGGTTACAGCTTATGCATCGAGGCCACATAAGTTGCATAAGTGTAACTACCCCACTCATTACTTGGAGTTGGTGACAGTAGTTTATGCTCTTAAGATCTGGAGAAACTACATGTATGGAGTTTCATGTGAGATCCACACTGACACAAGATCTTTAGTACATAATGAGTAAGAGGGACCTTATTTTGAGGCAACGTCATTGGATTGAGCTCCTGAAGGACTATGACCTCTCTATTTTGTACGATCTAGGCAAGGTGAATATGGTAGTAGACGCCTTGAGCAAGAAGAAGGTAAGTATGGGTAGTTTAGACTTCCTGTCTACTATGGATTGACCTTTAGCTTTATACATTCAGTCTTTAGCTAATAGGATTATTCGGTTGGATATTTCAGATTCTAGGCGAGTGTTCGCCTATGTGGTAGTTCAGTCTTTCTTGTTAGAGAAGATTCACGGCTTCTAGTTTGAGGATGAGACCTTGGTTGCTCTCAAGATCAAGTGTTGGGAGGTGATGTCGGACAAACTACCTCAGATTCAACATGGGTTTGAGGTTTGTTGGCCCTATTTGTGTTGCAAGAGTTGGGAATTTAATTCGACGGATCCATCGTGAGGCCCAATATTCTAGATATTTTATCCATTTGGGCACCATGAAGATGTATCATGAGTTGAGGCAGCACTATTGGTAAAGTTGTATGAGGAGAGATATTGCAGAATATGTTTATTGTGTCATGTGTTTCCAATAGGTAAAGGCCAAGAATTTGGGGCCTGGTGGTGAGTTTTGTAGATTACCCATAATAGAGTGGAAGTAGAATCATATCACCATAGACTTTTTTGTGGGTTTGCTTCAGACTTCCTGAGGTGTTGACAAAAATTGGGTCATCATTGATCGAATGTCCAAGTCAGCACACTTCTTTCTCATTTAGTCTTCATTATGTCTTAGTTCAACGTTGAGATCTTGGCTCGTCTATATATTCGGGATATGGTTCGTCTTTATGGTGTGCCTGTATCTATCATCTCAGATCGGGGTTCTTAGTTTACTTCCAGCTTTTGGAGGACCTTTCAGGAGAAGTTAGGCACTGATGTTGACCTTAGCATAACTTTTCACCAGCAGACTAATGGCCAGTCAGACCGCACTATTTGGGCTCTTAAGGATATGTTTCGGGCCTGTGTTTTATATTTTGGAGGTCAATGGGACCAAGTCTTACCTTTGGTGGAGTTTTTATACAACAACAGATACCACTCTAGTATTCATATGCCCTCATTCGAGGCCTTATACAGTAGGTGTTGTCTCTCTCTGATTGGTTTGTTCGACTCTTCGGAGCCTAGGCCACTGTCATGACCCAGGGGCACCCCCTAGACGTAACATGACATACAAGACCCCGAAAGGCCTCACATAAGCCACTTAGAATTCATAGTCAAGATAATAGAAAATCGATAAGATTTAAAACATTTCAAAACATAGCCAAAGTTTTATAAAACGAAGCGGAAGTCTAATACACTTGTCTCAAAAACCATCTAATACAATAGAATCTCAGGACACAACCCATACAACAATGTTCAAAACTCAAATGAAAAGAACATAAGGAAAGTAGTGGTCAAATCCTTGGATGCTATGAGGACTCACCAATCTTCAACTTTGCCTCTACTATGGATCCTAGCCATGGGGATGAGAATCGGGAACATCGGACGCTACATTTGGATAAGAAATGTAGGCATGAGAATGAGTTAGTACAAAAATGTACTAAATATGATAACTTGCATAAACATAACATAATATATAGACAACATAAGTCATCAAGCATAATCAATGCACATAATAGATAATTTCAACATATAAGGGTACTTCTTGAAGGCAATAATCCAAGCTCATCACCAATCATAACATATCCTAGCTTATCTTTTAAAGACATGGGGAATCGCCTATTGCCTTCCTATAAAGGATCATGGGTATTTGCCTCTAGTCCAACTTACTATGGAATCATGGGTAGTAGCCTCTTGTCCAACTTACTTTGGGATCAAGGGTAGTCGCCTCTTGTCCTTACATCGTGTGACATGGGTAGTCGCCTCTTGTCTTTCTATCATATCGCCTCTTGCCTCTTACTTAGGATCATGGGTATTCACCTCTAGTCCTACTCTAAGGAATATGGGTAATCTCCTCATATTCTTCTCATTAGAGGTCAAGGGTAATCGCCTCTAACCTCATCACTTTCATAGTTTCTAAGCTTAGATTCATTTTAGATGAGGAATCCTTTCAACCTAGAATCATTCATTGTGAGAAAGTCTTTCACATTCATACATAAGAAAATTATGTGGGAATGATCCTGTCTACAACAATTACATCAATAATCAACACTTCATAACATATGCTTCACTCTCAAAGCAATTCATATCATAATCATCACATATGCTTCAATCTCAAAGCAATCCATATCACATCTTATTTATCCTATAAGAATGCACATAAATTCATAAATTCTCCTTTCATATAGTAAGAACCCATTTACATCAATTTCATACTAGAAACATGGGTTAACCATGGGTACATGGAAATTTATTATAAAAGCATGTAATCCTCTCAATTTATGCATAATAAATCATAATTTAATCAATTTAATCAACATTCATAAAGACCCACAACTTAGAAGAAAACCTTAACTCAAATTGGGGAATTTCTAATTTTCAATTGGAGAACTTAGGGGCTCTATGGATGCAAGGATTCCATGGATGAAAAGCTATCATACCTTGCTATCAAAGCCCAAAAGCAATTGAAGAATGAAAGCTTGACCTTGAACCCTAGCTTGAATCTTCTTCTTCAAACTTCTAGAGAGAGAAATATCTTGGAAAGGAAGAACTTTGGTCTTCTTTTAGAATTTTAGGAGAATGACTTGAATGAACTAATTTGGGGGTTAAAATCACCTATATAGGGGTCGTAGGCATAGGCAAAATGACTTAGAATAGGGATAAAATAATTAGGAAAAGACCCAACTATCCCTAAAAGTAACTGCCGAACTACCAATCACGGCCACGACTGACGGACCGTGGACAGACCAATGTTCCATCCTGCACATCGTCACCAAGTTCAGAAACTTTGAGACTTTTGGGGCCTGGCCTACGGACCCTTGACCACGGGCCGTGCACCCAATGATGGTTCGTTGGTCCGGCCGTGGTCCATGCCTTTCTCTAAGTTTTGGGTGACACACCCACGGGCCACACCTACGGTTTATCGTCCCATCCACGGGCCTTGGTTGGCCTCCGTCGGGTGGCACCTGCAACTTTTGAAAACTACTACTTACCCTTTCTCGAATCCAAGGTGTTACATTATCTCCCCCTTGGGATCATTCGTCCTCGAATGAGCTTCAAGACATCACAAAACGAAAAGGACCCTAAACTAGCAGTCCATCATGCATGTAATTTCATCTAAATGCAGACAACCAAGGAGGAACTTCGACTCCAAGCTAGAACACATTCAAAACATCATAAAGAAGATAGGAACTAGACCTAGCAGCCCAATATGCATGCACTTACAAGATTACTCATATCCGAGGAGGAAATACCATCTCCAAGCTAAAAGCATGCTCATATCACCATATCTTGAAATCCATATGCAACTCATACTCAAATGCATATATCTGAGGAGGAAACATCAACTCCAATCTAAAGCATGTTCAAAAATTCATCTCATGAAGTTTATAGGCAACTCATACTCAATGCACGTCAACATGAGGAAAATTAATCATCTAACTCATTTTCTTTCAAAATTCAAGTTTTTCATGAACATGCATAAAATGAGGAGTCATGGGAATACCTAAAATACATGACACCAAAACAAAGAGTAAACCAAGAGGAATTCATTACCTCAAGCTAGAGTAGGAGTAGAAGGAAAAGATTAGGATATCGGGACATCATATCGGCCTCGGCCTCCCAAGTAGCACCCTTAACTAATTGATTCCTCCAGAACACCTTCACGGAAGTACCTTCCTTGTTTCTCAACTTCTTAACTTGTCAGTCTAAAATCTCGACCGGAACTTCCTCATAAGAAAAAATTTCCTTAACTCCAAAACCTTCAAAGGGAACTATAGATGTCGGATCTCCAACATATTTCTTTAACATAGAGACATGGAAAACCGGATGCACCGATGCCAACTCTTTAGGCAATTCGAGTTCATAAGCAACCTTACCAACACGCCTCAAAATTTGATATGGGCCTACATAAAGGGGACAAAGTTTCCCCTTCTTACCAAATCTCATTACACCCTTCATGGGTGAAATTTTCAAGTAAACCCAATCTTGAACATCATACTCAAGATCACTTCTTCTAACATCGGCATAGGACTTTTGTCGACTTTGGGTTGTTCTCAACCTTTCTCTAATAAGTTGAACTTTCTCCATAGCCTCATGAACTAACTCGGGTCCTATCAAGGCAACTTCACCCACCTCAAACCAACCTATAGGAGATCTACACCTCCTTCCATAAAGAGCCTCAAATGGAGCCATACCAATACTAGAATGGTAGCTATTATTATAAGACTATTCAATCAAAGGCAAGTGGTCATCCCAATTTCCTTTGAAATCAATCACACAAGCCCTCAACATATATTTCGAAGTTTGGATAGTACGCTCCGCTTGCCCATCGGTTTGTGGATGAAAAGTCATGCTAAGCTTAGCATTAGTACCAAGACTGAGAAGTAAATTTAGTACCTCGATCGGAGATAATGGACAAGGGCACTCCATACAACCTTACCATTTCCCTCAAATACAACTTAGCATAATCTTCCATCGAATAAGAAACTTCGATGGGTATGAAATGAGCTGATTTCGTCATTTGATCTACTATAACCCAAATCAAATCATATTGTCGCTGGGTGCGAGGAAAACCAACTATGAAGTCCATATTCAAATCTTCTGACTTCCAAGTAGGAATACTAATGTCTTGGGATAAACCTCCCGGTTTCTAATGTTCAACTTTCACTTGTTGGAAATTAGGACACTTAGCCAAAAATCCCACAATATCCTTCTTCATCCCATTCCACCAATAGATCTCGTGCAAGTCACGGTACATCTTGGTGGCTCTCGGGTGAATGGAATACGGAGAACTATGGGCTTCTAACAAGATTTGTTCCCTCAAGTCATCAACATTAGGAACACACAAACGACCTTGATATCTAAGTACGCCATCTCCCCCTTAGGAGAAAGACTCAACAGACTTTCTAAGCACCGCTTCTTTCAATTCCACTAAGGTCGGATCAAGACATTGCTTGGCTTTCAGATTCGTCACAAAAGATGATTCTTAACCATTGTGAACCACAACACCACTCTTGGTGGAGTCCATTAATCGAACACCCAATCGGGCCAGTATATGCACTTCTCTTACCAATTATCTTTTACCATCCTCTATATGGGCAGCACTACCCATTGATAATCGGCTAAGAGGATCTGCCACAACATTTGCCTTACCGGGGTGATAGAGAACGCTCATATAATAATCCTTAAGTAACTCAAGCCACCTTCTTTGGCAAAGACTTAGATCTTTCTAATTAAACACATATTGCAAACTCTTGTGGTCGGTAAACACATCCACATGCACACTGTACAAATAATGCCTCCAAATCTTTAAGGCAAAAACAATCGCCGCTAGTTCAAGATCATGGGTAGGATAATTCTTCTCATGAACCTTAAGTTGCCTTGAAGCATAGGCAATTACTTTTCCATTTTGCATAAGTACACATCCCAACCCCATTTTCGAGGCATCATAATAAACAACAAAACCTTCAGTCCCTTCCGGTAAAGTCAACACCAGAAGGGAAGTAACTCTATCTTTTAATTCCTGAAAAACTCTTCTCCCATGCTTTGGACCATATAAACTTGGCTTTCTTTTAAGTCAAAGTTGTCAATGGAGAGGCAATCGAAGAAAACCCCTCAACAATTCTTTTGTAGTAACCAGCCAAACCCAAGAAACTTCTAATATCTGAAGGGGATAAAGGTAGAGGCTAACTTTTGACCGCATCTGTCTTCTTAAGATCTCCCTCAATACCCTTACTTGAAACAATATGGCCAAGAAAAGCTACGGACTTTAGCCAAAACTCACATTTGCTAAACTTTGCAAAGAGTTGTTGGTCCTTGAGAATTTGCAACACAATCCTCAAATGATTGATGTGATCATCCTCACTTCTCAAATAAATCTATATATCATCAATGAACACAACTACGAACATATAAAGGTATTGTCTAAACACCCTATTCATGCAATCTATAAATGTCGCTGGAGCATTAGTTAAACCAAACAACATCACCTAAAACTCATAATGACCATACCGGGTTCTAAAAGTCATTTTCGGAATATCATCGTCCTTCACCCTCAATTGGTAATAAACCGACCTAAGGTCAATCTTAGAAAAGTAACTCGCTCCTTGGAGTTGGTCAAATAAATCATCTTTTCTTGGAAGAGGATACTTATTCTTAATGATCACCTTATTCAATTACCGGTAGTCAATACACATACGAAGTGAACGATCTTTCTTTTCAACAAAAAAAATTGTAGCACCCCATCAAGAGATACTTGGTCGGATGAAACCCTTATCCAACAAATCTTTCAATTGCTCCTTTAATTCATTAAGTTCTACTGGATCTATTCGGTAAGGCGGAATAGAGATAGGGTACGTATCGGGGAGAAGGTCAATATCAAAGTCTATTTCCCTTTCTGGAGGAATATCGGGTAGATCATCTGGGAATACTTTTGGATACTCATTAACAACGGGGACCAACTCAAGAGTATGGGTTTTGGAATCCATATCCCTCACCCTAAATAGATGGTACATGCAACCCTTAGAAATCATCTTTCTAGCTTTAAGACAGGAAATAAACCAACCTTTCAGCATAGAATTTCCCCCTTTCCACTCTAGGACAGGTTCATTCGGAAACTGAAATCCAACTACACGGGTTCTACAGACAATAGAAGCATAACAAGAGTGCATCCAATCCATACCAAGGATAACATCAAAATCTAGCATATCAAGCTCTACCAGATCAACAAAAGTTACTCTATGGGGTAAGGAAACGGTACACTTTCTATAGACCCTCTTAGCCACAATAGAATCACTAACAGGAGTAGAGATAGAAAAAGGATCTAACAACACATCAGGAAGCACACAAATCTCATAGCCACATATGGCGTCAGAAAAAAAAAAAGGTAGCACCGGGATCAAGTAAAGCATAAACATCAAGTTGAAAGACTTTCAACATACCGGTAACTAAATCGGGAGAAACCTCTTGTTCACCATGAGTCTGAAGTGCATAGAACATATTTTGCATGGGAGCATTAGAAACCCAACCACTTGGACCGGATGAAGGATGGGGTTGAGCCCTACGACAATTATATCCCTCATTCTTAACAACTGAAGGACAATCCATTATCTTGTGATCCATCTTACCACAACCAAAACAAGAATCGAAACCCACTAGACATTTACCCTCATGCTTTATTCCACATTTAGCACAATTCGGTAATGAAGACCCGTTACCACCTCCTTGAGGTTTAGAGTTAGACACCCTCTCTTTTTTGAACTTAGAAGTATTGGAGGAATTTTTCCCATAAAAACTTTGTCGAAACCTAGGACGACCATGTCCATCGGACCTTACATGAGAGAAATTACTATCATCGATTCTAGCCCTCTTTGTCTCCCTAGACCTCTCCTTAAGTTTCTCCTCTTCAATCTGTTGGGCATGAACCATGAGATGAGAAATATCCATGTCATGGACAAGCATAGCAGTACGACATTCTTTCACCACCAATTCAGACACACCCAAAATAAACTTGCACATCCTTTCCCTAGAGTCGGCAACTATAGAAGGAGTATACCTTGTCAACTGTGTGAATCTCAAAGCATATTCTTTCACATTCATGTTCCCTTATCGGAGATTAATAAACTCAAGCACTTTTGCCTCCCTCATCTCAAGAGGAAAGAACCTATCAAGAAACGTAGATTGAACCTTCCCACTCTAGGGGACCCACATCTTCCAGTCTTTCTTCCTTCCATTGGTATTGAATTAAAATAATTTGAAAATACCCAGAAGTCCCTGACTTAAAAACTGAAAACAAGAAACGCTGGAGCTCACCAAAAGCCACTCGGTGACTCACCGAAAGTTCCAGTGAGTCGGATTCTGGATTACGCCAGTTAGGCGATTGGGAATTCATCTTGGCGACTCGCCGAATGGAACAGCTAGCTCGATCCAGCTCGCCTAAAGTTCCAAAATACTGGATGCAGAAATCAATTCAAAGAGGTGAGATGTTCTACCCGGTGGATCGCCGAGTTGTTTGGCGTCCTCGAATTACTTCGCTGAATTAGCTGCGAAATGAATATTTTTCCCTTCTCTGAATTCGAGGTGTTAGATTATCTCCCCCTTGGGATCATTCATCCTCGAATGAGATTCAAGACATCATAAGGAGGGTAGGGACGTAAACTTAATAGCCCAATCATGAATGCAATCACATAAATGCACATAACCGAGGAGGAAACATCAACTCCAAGCTAAAGCATGTTCGAAACATCATAACATGAAGTTTATATGCAACTCATACTAAAATGCACATAAACATGTAGAAATAAATCAAATTGACTCATTTTCTCAAAACTTAAGCTTTTCATGAACATGCATAAATGATGAAATCATGGGAATATCTAAGACACATGACACCAAAAGAGTAAACCATGAGAAACTCATTACCTCAAGCTAGAGTAGGGGTAGAAGGAAAGAGATGAGGATATCGGGACATCATATCGGCCTCGGCCTCCCAAGTAGCACCCTCAACTAACTGATTCCTCCACAACACTTTCATGGATGCAACTTCTTCATTTCTCAACTTCTTGACTTGCCGGTCTAAAATCTCAACCGGAACTTCTTCATAAGAAAGATTCCCCTTAACCCCCAAACCTTCTAAGGGAACTATAGATGTCGGATCACCGATACACTTCTTCAACAAGGAGACATGGGAAACTGGATGCACAAATGCCAATTCATTAGGCAAACCTAGTTCATAAGCAACCTTACCAACACGCCTCAAAATCTAGTATGGGCCTACATACCGGGGACTAAGCTTCCCTTTCTTACCAAATCTCATGACACCCTTCATGGGTGAGATTTTCAAGTAAAACCAATCATGAACATTAAACTCAAGATCTCTTATTCATACATCGGCATATGAATTTTGCCGACTTTGAGTCGTTGTCAACCTTTCTATAATAAGTCAAACTCTTCCATGGCCTCATGTACCAACTCGGGACCTATTAGGGCAACTTCACCCACCTCAAACCAACCTATAGGAGATCTACACCTCCTATCATAAAGGGCCTCAAATAGAGCCATACCAATACTCGACTGATAACTATTTTTATACGCAAACTCAATCAAAGGCAAGTAATCATCCCAATTACCCTTGAAATCAATCACACAGGCTATCAACATATCTTCCAAAATTTGGATAGTACGTTCCTCTTGCCCATCAGTTTGGGGGTGAAAGGTCGTATTGAGTTTAACATGAGAACGAAGACCCTTTTGGAAAGATTTCCAAAATTGAGAAGTGAATTGAGTAGCACAATCGGAGATAATGGATAAAGGCACTCCATGCAACTTTACCATTTCTCTCAAGTACAACTTAGCATAATCCTCCACCGAATAGGAAATCTTGACGGGAATAAAATGAGCTGATTTCGTCATTCGATCTACTATAACCCAATTCGAGTCATGTTGTCACCAGGTGCGAGGCAAACTAACAATAAAGTCCATATTTACATCTTCCCACTTCCAAGTAGGAATGCTAATGTCTTGGGATAAACCTCTCGATTTTTGATGTTCAACTTTCCCTTGTTGTCAATTAGGACACTTAGCCACAAATCCTGCAATATCCTTCTTCAACCCATTCCACCAATAGATCTCCTGAAATCACGGTACATCTTGGTGGCTACCGGGTGAATGGAATACCGGGAACTATGGGCTTCTGACAAGATCTTTTCCCTCAAGTCATCAACAATGGGAACACACAACCGGCCTTGATATCTAAGCACTCCATCTCCCCCTTGGGAGAAAGCCTCAAAAGATTTCATAAGCACCATTTCCTTCAATTCAGCCAGAGTTGGATCAAGACCTTTCTTGGCTTTCACATCTGCCACAAAAGACGATTCTGAACCATTGTGGACCATAACACCACCCTGAACACCCAACCGGGCCAATCTATGAACATCTCAAACAAACTCTTTTTTATCTTCTTTAATATGAGCAACACTACCCATAGATAACGGAATAAGAGCATCCGCTGATGAGTCCTAGTTTTGGACTCATTTAGGGCTTTGTTTATATAGATTTAGTGTCCTCTAATGCTTAATTTGTGCCATAAACAGATGGTAAATCCTTTATTTTCAGGTATATGGCTTGAGAAACAAAGCAAGGACACTAACAGGTAAAAAGGAGCAACACAAGCTAAGAAAGGAGAGACAAGAAGGCCTGAAGACCCCCAAGAGAACTCGGCGAATTGCCGAGTCGCCGCTAGACCACCTAATTTTACAAAATACTAAGCCTGAAACAGGGAAAACTTAGGCGAACTGCATTCTCTATCGGTGAACTGCGTTCTCTGTCGGTGAATCGCTGACTTCATCGGCGAAGGAAAATGGTACCGCCGAATGCACTAATCAAGACCAAGATGAAATTTAATTGGCGAGCTAAAGGACTGAAAGGCACATCGCGAAAGTGATTGGTAATCCCGATCTAGACTGCCTAAAGTTACAGTGTCTGAATGAGGAAAAGGTGAAGAAGAAAGGGGCGATGGACTGGAACAATTGGTGAGTCGCCGACTGGTCGGTGATTCCCGACTTTCCTCGCTGAATGACCCTAAAAAGCAGCATCTCAGACCAGTATAAATTAACTTTTGGAAGAGAGAGAAGGAATTCAGTCATTACAAAATGAAATAGAGAGAACAAAAACACTATTGTCGTTGATTTTAAGAAATTTAAGGAAGAGATTTCGAGTGGGTATTGTAATAGAAAAAATATTATTCATCCTAGAACTTCGATTTTCAATACCCAGCTATGGATCATGTAGTAGGTACTGAATTTCTTCAATTATTGCTGATAAGCTAAAACCCCAATCTTGGGGGTTTGACAATGTGATTAATTGTTGATTTTGGCTTGATGTGTGTTTGTTGTTATTAGTTTTAGTGCTACTTAGAAGTGTGTATGACTTATTGTTGTGGTTTACCTACTCTATTGATTGTCTATTTCAATTTATTTAGTGTTTTATGCTTTCTTGAAAGAGAAGTATGAAACTAAGTTTATAAGTTGGCACTCGTAGTTATTGGGTTATGGTGAGTTCAGCTCGATAGAGTGAATCACAAGACTCATTCTATGTATTTAGCTCGAGAGAGTGAATGTAGTGAGGTTGTGGGCTGGTCTCCATGCTTAGCATGCTGAGGTTTGAGAGAACTCAATTGAAGCGAGGTAGTTGTTCGAGAGAAAAGTACCTCATCTAAAGTTCATCCTACCCACGAAGATTTAGCACTTTTAATTATCAATTAACACCTATTGAGTTGAGTTATAAATTGATTTGTCAATCCCCCAAGTATATTTCTTCTATTTGATTGTCCTTAGTTAATTGTTGAGATTGATTCCTGATCTAATAGCCTCTTATCCTGACATTGATGTCACCCTTTAGATTTTATTAATAGTTTCTGAAAACCTTTATTCCTTCAGCTACAAAGATCACTACTGTAACTTCATATTTGAATTCAAACAAAACTACTCTCTGTGGGATCGACCCAAACTCTTTTGTTGGGTTTATACTACTTAACGATTGTCTACATCTAGTATCGGATGAGGTGCAGTTGATACGTTAATCAAAATGGCACCGCTACCGGGGAGTGGTGTTGTTTAGAGGTCTCTGATCGAAGTTTAATTTCTGAGTTTGTTGGCTGAAGTTGAATCGATTTAATTTGTTTTGTGTTTGTGTTGGTTGTGCTGAACAAGAGAAGATATGAGTGAGCCAGGGAGTAATGGTGGCCAGGTGGGCCACCAAGGTGATATTGACGATCTTAAGAGCATACATAGCCCAATTCAAATGGGTGGAGCAGGTGCAATCTGTTTTCCGGCAACCCAAGGAAAGGCTATATTCCATGTTACTAACACAGCACTCCATCTACTCCAAATGAAAGGACTTTATGGAGGATTGGCTCATGAGGATCCGCATGAGCATATGCGGAACTTCACGAATGTTTGTAGTCCGTTCTCATTCGAGAACATGTCACAAGAATCAATCTATCTCAGGTTGTTTCCATTATCTTTGACAGGTGAAGCTAGCAAATGGTTGGCCGAGTTACCAAATAATTCAATCACCTCATGGGATGAGCTTACCATGGAGTTCGATGTGAGATTCTTTCCTCCATCGAGGATGATGATACTCAGAGATAGCATTCAAGGGTTCAAGCGAGTGGAAGGTGAACCAATCCACGAAATGTGGCTGAGGTTTAAGAAACTATTACTTAAATGCCCAACGCATGGACTTCCAAACAACATGCTACTCCAGTACTTCTATAGAAGCCTTGACTCAGTAAATAAAGGGGTAGCTGATCAATTGATTTGAGGAGGAATAATGTTACAATCTTTCAAGGTAGCTTCGTCCCTTCTTGATGACATGACCAAGATAAATCAAGCATGGTACACTCAAGACGACCAAGTCTCACCCTTTTGTTTTAGGATGATGCCGGAGCAGCTTGATAAAGAAAAAGAAAGGGATGAAAACATTAGTAAGATGTTATCCCAAATAGAGCTACTGCAAAAGCAAGTGCTGGAAAATGAGAGCAAACCCAAAGAAGCAAGGGGAGTGTTTAGAGTTGAGGAGGGTTCTTACTCGTGCTACTCAAAGCCGAGGGAGAATCAAGGTTGGAACTTTCGAAATGATGAGGAGGGTTTCCATCCAAGCTACTTGAAGCAGGGTGGTAATCAAGGTTGGAACTACCACAAGGAAGAAGAGTGGAAGCGATACTATCAAGAATGGGCTGAACAAAGTGAGCATGAGAGAAGGGAAGATGAACATGAAGAGGATCATACACAATCGAGTGATAGCCCAAAACCAAAGGGTAGTGCAAGTAGCCTACGAGTGGATGATTTGTTATCCCGCATCCTTGACAAAGTTGAGGGTTCGGATGATATGCTCAAAGGGATGAAAGATGACTTTTCGTCATTGAACAATAGAGTGAAATCTCATGTTGACGCAATCAAGCAACTTGAAGGGTAATTAAGCCAACTTGCAGCACAATTAGAACCTCAGGTGATTGAAAGAGAGGAAGCTGATTAAACAACAACTTTGAGGGAAAACGGTGAAAAGAATCTGGTTGTTGTTACTCGAAGTGGAAAGATAGTGATGGGTGAGATGAAGGGGAATGATGAAGCTCAATTTCTTGAGGAGGAAAAATACATTGAGGAAGAAGAGGTTCCCATTCCGCAAAGCCTCGCCAAGGAGTCACAAGAGGATAAAGGAAAGAGCACCTCAATCCCAAAATTGGTACAACCTATACCTAAAGTAACTCCTCCTTTTCCCCAGCGTCTTAAGAAGAACAATGAGGATGAGAAGTTCAAAAATTTCATGTCAGTGTTCAAGACACTCTCCATAAATCTACCATTAGTAGAAGCATTGTTGGAGATGCCGGGTTACGCCAAATTCATGAAGGAGTTGGTTACTAGAAAGAGAAGCCTGGATTTTGACACAATCAAAGTTTCTCATAGTTGTAGTTCAATTATGACTAATGAGACAATTAAAAAGAAAGAAGATCCAGGAGCATTTACCATCCCTTGCACTATTGGCATGCTCCAATTTGCCAAAGTCCTATGTGATTTGGGGGCAAGCATAAATCTAATGCCATACGCAATCTATAAAAAACTTGGGTTGGGTGAACCGAAATCATAAACAATGAGGCTATTGATGGCGGACCGGTCAATCAAACATCCGGTGGGGATACTCTATGATATTCTGGTGAAGGTGGATTGATTCATATTTCCAGCGGATTTTGTCATCCTTGATTCTGAGATTGATGCTGAAATTCCCATTATTTTGGGAAGACCATTCTTAGCGACAGGAAGGGCGCTAGTGGATGTTGAAAGAGGAGAATTGAAGCTCCGGGTGAACAATGATGAAGTCACCTTTAATGTGTGTAAGTCAATGAAGCACCCAACTGACATTCATGTGGTTTCGACAGTTGATGTAATTGATGAAGTAGTGGCTACTGTGAGCCATTTATTGTGTATGAGTGAACCACTTGAGGCAGTGCTTGCGAAATATGATGAGACCGAAGTGCAAGGTTATGATGAGGTGGTAGCTGCCCTTTCCGGATTGGAGGAATGTTCAAGAAACCCAGTAAAGCTGGAAATTGATCTGAAAGATCGATAAAATCCTCCCGTGAAACCATCAACGGTGGAACCACCAAAGCTGGAATTGAAAACACTCCCAGCTCACTTGCGATATGCATTTTTGGGGGAAAACAACACCCTACCGGTTATTATTGCTGCTAACTTCCTTGAATGGCAGGTAAATTTGCTTCTTGAGGTGTTGAGGAAGTACATCAAGGCTATAGGGTGTAAAATCGCTGACATTGTGGGTATTCCACCCGGCATATCCACTCATAAAATTCAACTTGATAGTGAATGCAAACAGAGTGTCGGGCATCAAAGAAGATTGAACCCAATAATGCAAGAGGTAGTGAAAAAGGAAATAATCAAGTGGTTGGATGCAGGAGTGATCTACCCTATTACAGAGAGTAAATGGGTGAGCCCGGTGCAATGTGTACCCAAAAAGGGGGGATCACGGTAGTCCCGAATGAGAAAGGGGAACTAGTTTCGATGAGACCGGTAACCGGATGGAGGGTTTGCATGGATTACCGCAAGTTAAACTCATGGAGAGAAAAATATCACTTCCCCATGCCCTTCATGGATCAGATGCTCGATCGACTTTCGGAGCGTGGATGTTATTGTTTTTTGGATGGGTACTCCGGGTAAAATCAAATCTCTATTGCACCGGAGGATCAGGAGAAGACAACATTCACCTGCCCCTACGGTACCTTTGCCTTCAAAATAATCCCTTTCGGGTTGTGTAATTCCCCGGCAATGTTCCAACGTTGCATGCTGTCTATTTTTGCTGATATGGTAGAAGACGGGACACTAGAATCAAGGATAACATCAAAATCTAGCATATCAAGCTCTACCAAGTCAACAAAAGTAACTCTATGGGACAAGGAGACGGGACACTTTCTATAGACCCTCTTAGCCACAATAGAATCACCAACAGGAGTAGAGACAGAAAAAGGATCTAACAACACATCCGGAAGAACATCAAACCTCATAGCCATATATGGTGTCACAAAAGACAAGGTAGCACAGGGATCAAGTAAAGTATAAACATCAAGTTGGAAGACTTTCAACATAGCAGTAACCACATAGGGAAAACCCTCTTGTTCACCGCAAGTCTGGAGTGCATAGAATCTGGTTTGCTTGTGAGCATTAGAACCCAAACCACTAGGAGGAGCTTGCTTGCCCTGTCTTGCTTTAGCCATAAGCATTGTGCAATCCCTCATCCTATGACCACTTTTACCATAACCAAAGCAACCATCTGTGCCGGCTAGGCACTTACCCTCGTGTTTCTTTCCACACCTAGCACAAGTAGACATAGGAAATAAAGGTCCACTACCATTCCCTCCTTGAGGCTTATGGGTAGGCACCCTATCTTTGTTGAATTTAGGAGAAGAATTGGAGGAACCTTGTCCGAAAAACCTTTGTCAAAATCTAGGATGACCATGTCCATCGTACCTTGCATGAGAGAAATTACCATCACTGATTTTAGAACTCTTTGCCTCCCTAGACATTTCCTTAAGTTTCTCCTCTTTGATCTGCTGAGCATGAACCATGAGACGAGAAATGTCCCTGTCATTAATAGGCATGGCGGTACGACATTCTTTAATCACCATTTTGGACACACCCGAAACAAACTTACTCATCCTTGCCCTAGGATCGGCAACCATTGTAGGAGCATATTTAGACAATTGTGTGAACTTTAAAGAATATTCCTTCACACTCATACTTCCTTGACGAAGGTTGATGAACTCGAGAACCTTTGCCTCCCTCATCTCAACGGGAAAGAACCTATCAAGGAAAGCAACCTTAAATTCTCCCAATCGAGAGGACCCGCATCTTCCCGTCTCCCTTCTTTCCATTGATTGAACCAAATTTGAGCAACACCCTTAAGTTGATAAGCGGCCAACTCTGCCTTTTCCACTGGCGTTACTCCCATGACCATCAACACCTTGTAAACCGTATCAATGAACTCATGAGGATCTTTCTCAACCTTAGAACCATGAAACTCCGGGGGATTCATTTAAGTGAAGTCCCTCACTCTACATGTCATCGTACCCACATTTGGGTTCACGTGAACCATAGCCTTCTTATTGGCTTAGGTCGTCATGGCTAGCCCTAAACTCTGCATAAGTCACTTGCTCAGCCAAAGGGTCGATCGCAGCTTGAGGAGCTTGAAGAGGAGCTTCTTGTTCCACATTCTCCCTCATATTCCTTCTAGAATAAGTTCTTCGAGTAGCCATGTCCTGTAAAGCATCGGATAAGGATTAAGTGAGAGACCCTATAGAGTTAAACTCTATCGCACGACTTTAGAGTAATGAAGCAGTGGAGTTTCCTAAACATCTTGTAGCCTCTCGTTCATAAATGTGGCGCGCTTCACACTTATGAACAAGACTCTACTTGACGTGGCTTATGAGACATCCTAGGACCATTCTAAACCTTGTGCTCTGATTACCAAGTTTGTCACGACCCAAGGTACCCACTAGGCGTAACATGGTGTATAGCACCCCGAGAGGCCCCATACAAGCCACTTAGCATTCGAAACATAAGACATAGAATGAATAAGAGATAGAGAAGAGCATTTCACATCCCAAAAGTTTTATAAAAGTAAAGCGGAAATCTAAACACTTGTCTCATTAGCCATCTAGTACATAAGAATGAAATTGGTCCTAGCCCATACATTAAGTCCAAAAGCTTAACGCAAGATAGAAAACTGGAAACAATGAAGATCCATCCCCGAAGCATGAGGACTCACCAAAGCTCGGAATCTCTTAAGTCAACCTCTAGCCATGAAACTGGGAACCCTGACTGTCGGACCCTACATTTGGTGGAAATGTAGGCAAGAGTATGCGTTAGTAAAATAATGTACCAAGTATGATAGACATGCATATAAACATTTAAATCATGCTAAAAATAGGACATTTCATGACATGCAATGATCAAGCTAAAACATGATATAAAACGGGTTAGTAGACATAAGTCATAAAATATGGTCAATGCAAGCTAACATCTTTCAAACCTTTGTACACATGTGAGATACTTCTTGAATTAACCTTAGTTTATTATTATTGTGGGAAGTAGCCTTAACCGACATTGAGACCATGTGAGCTATAACATGATCCCCCGATGTCTCCCACACCGAAAAGGGTTGTCCTACTTTCCAAGGTAAGGACCATGAACTTCTAGATATTGTGGATCCACTAGCTAATGTCTATCTAGAAAATAATCCTATGGGGGCACATAGGTAAGGGATAAGGAGATTGCTTCTAGAAACCCGGCCTCTACTCACGGGAGAGCTTCCATCTCAATATCCTCTCGGTGATAAGTATAAATCTTACGGAATAGATATTTTCCTACTTGTTTTCATTATCCATGGATGGGCACGTCATCTTGCCAATACAAGCTAGGTCATAAGTCATCCATGGAAAGGTATTATTCAATAACCAATCAAAGGTAGGTTTCATTAGCATAGCTCTTTATCTTTGATTCATTTAGGTGAGAAGACCTTTCAACCTTAGAATCCTTACTATGTGAGAAAACCTTTCACAATAATACTTTCACGTGTATATGAGAAAATTCTTTCAATAACACAACAACAACATCATCATCATCATTGATACTTCACTCTCAAAGCACCCTTAAAACATTTAGATAAATTTCATAAGAACATGCATAATTTCATGATTTATCTTTCAAGGTTCAAAATTCACTTTCAATCAACAACATCTAGAAGACATGGGTTAGACATGGGTTCATAGAAATTCATCATAAATTCATTTAATTCTATCAATTCATGCTTGATTTCATAATCCAAGACCCACATCATATCATCGTAATTTGGAAAACATGGGGATTACATGGGTTCATGGGGAAATCATCATAAAATCATAAGATTAACTCAATTCATGAATCATAGATCATAAATCAATCAATTAGATCAATAATTAGGAGAACTCATAACATAGAAGAAAACCCTAACTCAATTGGAGAATTCTAACTTTGAAAATAAGAGAATTTTGGAGCTCCATGAATGGAAGGAATTCATGGATGAAAACTATCATACCACAATGCCAAAAGCTTGACTCCAATGGTAGAATTGGAGACTTGTCTTGAAAACCCTAGTTTTCTTCTTGCACTTCTAGAGAGAGAAATATTTGAGAGGAAGACTTGTTCTTCTTTTAGGATTTTGAGAGGATCTTTTTAAATTGGGGAATTTAGGGTAAAACTCTTATATAGGTCTTTACGTGAAGGGTAAAATGACATGGTATTGAATTAAAATAATCTGAAAAGACCCAGAAGTCCCTAACTTAAAAACTTAAAACAAAAAATGCTGGAGCTCGCCAAAATCCACTCGGCGACTCGTTGAGTGAGCCTTTAGCTCGTTGAAAGTTCCGGTGAGTCGGCTCCTGGATTAAACCAATTATGCGATTGGGAATTCATCTAGGCGACTCACTGAATGGAACAGCGAGTTCGATCCAGCTCACCTAAAGTTCCAGAATACTGGATGTAGAAATCAATTCAAAAAGGTGAGAAGTTCTACTCGGTGGATCGCCAAGTCGTTCGGCGCCCTCGAGTTACTTCACCGAATTGGCTGTGAAATGAATATTTTTCCCTTCTCTGAATCCGAGGTGTTACATATTTTGGGCTGTTCTGAGCCCCGATTGGTGTCCTATTTTGGAATATAACTTAGAGGATGTAAATTGAACCTTTTGATGGAGTCAATTTTTGTATTTTTGGCACGAGTCCCATATTTTCTACTTTGACTCCAAACCTTCAGTGATTATTGTGTGTTTTAGTGTTTAAACGACTACATTAACGTTGTGATTCTATTTTTGTCATGCGCCAAGTCCCATTGAGACAGACAAGCACCCGATACCCTGAAGACCTGAGAGAACCAACTTATAACTAATGCTTATCGTACATGCACCTATGATAATTATAAATCTTTGATGAGTATAGAAAGATACTCTAATAAAATACCCACATAGATAGGCCCAAAATAAATATACATGACTTGGCTGTTGAGGCCTTGATTACTAGAAAACAAGACACAACATATGCTTTGCCTTGACATTTATCTACAAAGCCTCTAAAAGATAGACACTTAGCTTATGATGGGACATGACCCCACCATATCCCTTAACTATAATATAATTTCAAATGTATGCTAGAGACTCGACAAAGCCCCGAAGCAACCTGGAGCTCACCAAAGGTCTTTGAATATCCTATGATTATATTGAGAGATTCAATTAACTTGAGAACATGTACCTGCGGTATGAAACACAACATTCCCCAGGAGGAACATCAGTACAAAAGAATGTACTGAATATGTAAGGCATAAAGTAACAATATATAAAATAAGAGCTCAAGTGAAATCAGGTACAAATGTACAAATATTTTGTATATATAAGGATAAGAGACCAACTTTGATTATACTTGTGGAATCACGTACCTTTTAATCACCTTTGCTTATACTTGTGGAATCATGTACATTACATTCACCTTTACTTATACTCGTGAAATCATGTTCATTACATTCTTTGCTTTAGTTTACTCATCTTTGCTTTATAAACTTTGTATCATGTGACACAATGACCAACAGATCAGTGGTAGAAGAGGATGACCCATGCTAGGTATTTTAACCCATGGGATGCGGTCCTCATAAATATACAAATCAAGATCGACCCATGCTAGGCTTTTAACCCCTGGGCTGCCACCCATAATAATATAGATTGGGGTCGGCCCATTCTAGGTATTACCACCCCTAAGCTTCCACCCTTAAGTAAAAGAATTAGGATCATCCCATGCTAGGTAATTTAACCCCTGAGTTGCCACCTATAATTATATATATTCAGTTTACCTTGTCTCTATAATCTTTGAGATTGTTCTTTTGATGCTCATAACTATTTTGAGATTTAGGACTATATACTAGTGATGTAGACATGTGAATAAATTAACTGAGGTAGAAACAATGATATAAGAAGAAAATGTAACTTTATTGTGCTACTTAGGAACTTATATGACTCATGAACTTTTGGGCACAAAGAATACAGATAATCCATGAAGGTGTGTGGCAAGTAAGGACATGAAGCAAATGAGTCATTAAGGTGTATAACAAGTGGGCAAGTGATTCTACTTAGAAGATGTTTCATTTAAAACATATTTGGACATTTCACATGGGGGCATACATGCATTTGTAATAGAGACTGTAACTCCTCAAATAGAAAAGCAAGGATTATATAAGATGATACGATAGCTAAACACTTAGTAGACGATGTCAAATGAAAGAGTGCATAAACATATGAACTAATGAAGCACATGAAAGAACCCAAATATGGGTTGTACATTCCATATAAGGACATATAAAATGAATAATGGACATAATGTGTATCTGACATATGAATACTTGTAACATATATAATGTACGATCTTATTGACTTAATCAACCTCATTTGACTTGATATATAGCTCATGGAGCTTACTGACACCAATTTGGGTAATGAACACGTATAAAATTAGTTTAACAGACTTTATGAAATCTCGGACAATATAAGAAAGATCATTAGCTACATTGGAGAGTGTACAGCCTCACATTGTATCTTTTACCATGAGTATCACTTAGAGATCTCAATTTTTTTGTTCACAGATCATGCCAAAAGATATGGAATCAAATAGCATTACATACCTTGCTGCACAACTTTGGATATTACAATGAGTTAACCTTCTTCCTTTCAAATTATTTATCAACAATGGAGTAAGTAATAAAACTAGCATTAGTAGTTGATCAACAAGTTTGGGCTACTTGATCACACCAAAACAGTAATTGGAAGTAAATCTATAATTGATCCCATCAAGGGTGTTCTTCCCACCCATTATCCTCTAATTTTATCATATACTATAAGGCCTTCTAATAAGGTCCTCTGAAACTCGTTGGGCTTCATAACATTTGGAAAATAATATACAATGTGATGGCAGGTTAAGCTCATGCAACACTCAATTATGTGGTGTATAAATACATTTTCAATGTTATATTCTCTAACAGGTTCCCATGACTTCTCTGCAATTATCCAGCCACACCCCCTTATTTTATGATACACAAAACAGTCCCTAAGCATCACAATGTGGAAGTAGAAATATGAACTCACGGCTTCCGATCAACATCTCGTGAGTTCCAACTAACATTACATTTAAGATGCTCAAATCGAGCTCACAATCAAAATTTAAGGGGACTCCACTCCATGGTTGTCCCAACAAGCATATCCTTCTAGAACATTTCACAAGATCATACCATATAGAGGCAACACTCCGCAGTTCATTAACACATATAAACTTTCACAAATAATGCAAGAACAAGAGAGGGATGAAAATTTCCATAGCTTACCTTGCTGGACAGAAACCTCACTTGCTAAGACTTGGATATTTTTCAAGGTTTACGGTGTCCTCTCCCCCTTACCTTGATGTCAAATCATCTCATTCACTTGAATTCCTTAAGATTGGATATGTTCTACCAACTTGTACTTGAAAAACAAAGGGTTTGCTTCAGATTTTAATGGTGAAGTTGTAACCAGAACTCTTGGAGCTTCTATGGGTTTCCTTCGGAGTAATTTTTTGTAGAATAAGTGATGAAGGAGATGTGATAAGCTTGAGTCCTTAAGAGGTTCCTTCTAGACGTTTTCACTTAATAAATTGGAGAAATAATATGGTCCTTTACTTTAAGCAAGTAGGTGCATCACCTCCTTAATTGTGCGACAAGTTTTTAAGTATGTGCATCACCTACTTACCCTTTTCACTTAAAATTCAGTCCACATATTCTAAGTAGGTACATCACCTACTTTCCTTTTCACTTAAAATGAAGTCCACTAATTCTAAGTAGGTGAATCACCTACTTGTCATCTATTAGCATAGTTTAGTCAAGCAAGCACCTCACTTATTTTAAACCATTTTCCCAATATTAGATTCTTTAGAAGACCGTAACACTAATACACGTTCGACAACTTTGACTTTTACATCAAATAACACATTTTACTATCTCGAGTTCAAAAAAAAATTGAGTTCACTTAGTCGTATATGTGTTGGAAGGCACGGGGTATTACATCATCCCCCCCCTGGATCATTCGCCCTCGAATGAGAGGTGTTGCTCAAAACAAGGTCAATTGTGAGTATTTTTCAAAAAAAAATGCAAAAGTTCTTTTTGTAAATAGAGTTACCCAAAGCATGTCAGTTGATCAAAAGCACATATAGGAAATCCTAAAAGAGCGTTGCAGCAGATGTAGCACATGTTATAATCAAATGACAAGTAAGTCTCCTCTTGGCCACATATAATCATGTAACAATTCTGTACAACAAAATTCATCATTCTCTCTTTTTTATAAACAAGTCTAACAAATACTTGGAATACGAGAAGTGCAAATATTAGAACACATTAACTATTGCGAAACAAAGTTGTACTAAAATTTACTAGGTTCCCAACCTTTTCTGGCAAAATCCTTACTTCATCCTAATATGGAGAAACTTTATCCCAACATGTTTAATACTTAAGTCAATAAGAACAGAGGGGTATAACATATTAATGCATAATCCAAATGAAGCCTATGACACATAAGCAATCATGCAAGTATGAACAATGAGCCATAAAGAAGTGTTTTTGGCATAATAACAAAAGTACATAAGAGACATATGATACATAGGCATTTGAGTTATAGGGACATATATTGTAAAAGTCAGTAATATATAAGTAAGTGAGCTAGATAGCATCTGACAAAATGAACTATAAGACATTTACCACATGGAAAGATGAATTACAAAAAGTTAGTACATAAGCACGTTGACTACAATATATGCAGTAATATATCACGTGAGCATGTGGACTATCACATGAATAAATATACTTCATGAAATTTAAGCAAATGTGTGACACATGGACTAATAAACTTTGGGCCTATAATTCTTAAACAAGTAGGCTATGAGACATGCAACATATAGGTAGATGGTCTATGAAACATATGACATGTAGACAAGTGACTTATGGTAAATATAACCCATGAGAAAGTAATTTATAATACTTATAGTATATGAGCCATTAATTTATAATGAATATAAAATATGTACAAGTGATTTGTGGCAAGTCATTGGCGAAATAAGGCAACATCCTATAAAATGTATAACAATAAGCAAGTTTTATTTTTATGAAGCAGATAACACCCACATGCAAGTGTTTTATGACATATGTAACATGTGTGGAAATGATCCATAAAGGGTATATAAGTACAAATAGTAGCTATAGAATATATAGCATGTACAATTATATATGCAACCAAAGACTTTGAAACCCGGAGACATCATACAGATTCACTCCATCGTAACTTAAGTAAAAACATACTGCCACTAATTCTAATTCATGGGTGTAGTTTCACTTGTTTATATTTACTCACCTCAAAACATATGCAATTGATTTTTTCATGGTATCTTAACTCTTGAGGATTTTTCTCACAAGTGTTCCAACCATTAGAATCGAGCAGCTTTCTGAGTAAATTCAAACATTGGGGCAAGGGTAGGAGAAGTCTCCTATAATCTTCTGTAGTAGTAAGTGTCTGAGACTATATATGCCTTTGTTACTAGTCGATAATATATAGTCACACTTGATGTTTGATACCTTATTAAGTTTTAAATAAGCAAATAAACAAATGAATCTTTAGGGCATCATTATCAATGATCTTTTTTTACACATTACCAATTACACATAATATCAAGTACATGCAGACTTGTATCATGATTTTATAACACATAAGGGTTATCCACTTTGGCCAAACAAGTTAGGTATGATCATGCTAATGGATTTTCTATTACGGTATAACAAGTGAGTGTGCTCCACCCGTTTTCCATGCAAGGGAACAAAAATAAAAACAATTTTCATATGATCAACCATCCTTTCCTTTTGTTGAGCTATGATTGAAGATTTATTTAGTTGGCTCCATATATATGCATAATGACAAATCTCCATATCTTCTATCAATGCAATCTTTTGATCTCCCTCTGTATTCTTGTAGCTATTAAGATTAGGTACTAAAATTCACATCAATATTAAAATGATTTCTCTATCTAACGAAAGAAGAAGAAAATTGTTTAGGGAGTTCTTCTGGTGTCCTTATCTCTCTATCTTTCTCTCTCTTTTTTCACATCACATGCTTAATAAGCATCCTCTATAATAGGGACACAACCTATGTCACCTATTCTTCTAACACTCATATACGTCATTTTCTTGTACTATCGGGGAATTTCACTCAGCTCATCCCTCCATGTTATGGATATTCAAATGTCGTTCTTCTTCATATCCTATGTAACCAAATACTCTTCTTCTAGTGCTTAATTAATATTACGCATTCTCTATTGTTAATGTTCTAATAGACCATAACTTATGTATAACCCTTCAAGATTTTCAACCATAATCTTTTTAGTTGCATTCTATTCTATAACAAAAACATAGACCACAATACAGGAAAAAAAACATATAGTTTTATATGAAACAATTGAAGTACTTATCCTGTGAGTTTTCCTACCACAAAAGGATCACACATATTAACCTAATTGGGGTGGTCTTATGCACCTATCCTATAATTTCAGGTACTAACATACTTGAGATGCTGATTAAGCATTTGGGTCCCATCAGTCAACTAAGGATATCTCTAGCCAATACCATTGTGGTACATCCACATACCAGACTATGATTCCGCCACATCTTTTAACTAATACTAAACTAAATCAATAAATTCTATTTTCAATACATACATAATCCGAAAGATTCTATATCCATTATTGACAAGGTACTAACAGCCATCTATAAGATTAGGTACTAAAACCACTAAAGGAGTCTTGTGGAGGAAATCTCAAACTCAAGAACAAGTCACTTTATCCTAAGAAACGTTATACTGTTGTAGCCCATATTTGTGACTAGGTAACCATTTATTATGAAAAATATGAATAACCCTATTATATCTCACTTAGATAAATAAAGATGATACAAGTGGTACAAATGCAGTTGTAAATGCAAGTGACACATAAACCTTTACAAACCTTTCTCTGAATTTTGATAACCTGAAACCTTTCCCTGGAAATTACATCTTGGATGATGTTGGTGTTGGCCTTTGGGCCAGTTTTAACCTTAACAGTAGTAGACATAATTTGGATGAAATGGATCATAATATGAGTGGGAATAGACTTCATAACATAACTCTATTTTACTATCTAGATTATGAATGGTCACATTTCCTAAATGTCCAAGCAACCCCTCAATTATAAATGTAGAGCGCAACACATTCATACGTAAGGCTTTACTAGACACAGTTTTGTAGACACCCAGGATGACGTGCTCTGATACAACTTTTGTAAAGCCCCAAGTTTCATTGAAATGGACAGGCACTCGATGCCCTAAAGACCTAAGAGGACCAACTTATAACTTGTGTTCATCGAACATGCATCTATGATAATTATAAATCTTTGATGAGTATAGTAATATACTCTAATAAAAGACCCACATAGATAGGCCCAAAATAAATGTACATGACTTGCTTGTTGAGGCCTTGATTACTACAAAACAAGACACAACATGTGTTTTACTTTGACATTAGTCTACAAAGCCTCTAAAAGATAGACATTTAGCTTATGATGGGACAGGACCCCGCCATACCCCTTAACTATAATATAATTTCAAATGTATTCTAGAGACTCGACAAATCCCCGAAGCAACCTGGAGCTCACCAAAGGTCATTGAGTATCCTATGCTAATATTGAGAGATTCTTTTATCTTGAGTACATGTACCTGTGGCATGAAACACAATATCCCCCAGGAGGGACATCAGTACGAACGAATGTACTAAATAAGTAAGGCATAAAGTAACCATATATAAAATAAGAGGTCAAGTGAAATCAAGTACGAATGTACAAATATTATGTATAGATAAGGATAAGAGACAACCTTTGCGTATACTTGTGGAATCACGTACCTCGCATTCACCTTTGCTTATACTTGTGGAATCATGTACATTACATTCACCTTTGCTTATACTCGTGGAATCATGTTCATTACATTCTTTGCTTTAGTTTACTCATTTTTGTTTTATAGACTTTGTATCATGTGACACAATGACCAGCTGATCAGTGGTAGAAGAGGATGACCCATTCTAGGTATTTTAACCCCTGGGATGCGGTCCTTATGAATAAACAAATCAGGATTGACCCATGCTAGGATTTTAGCCCCTGGGCTGCCACCCATAATAATATAGATTCGGATCAGTCCATACTAGGTATTACCACTCCTGAGCTGCCACCCTTAAGTATAAGAATTAGGATCGACCCGTTCTAGGTAATTTAACCCCTGAGCTTCCACCCATAATTATATAGATTCAGTTTAGCTTGTCTTTTTAATCTTTGAGAATGTTCTTTTGATGTGCATAACTCTTTTGAGAATTAGGACTATATACTAGTGATGTAGATATGTGAATAAAATAATTGAGGCAGAAACAATGATATAGGAAGCAAATGTAACTTTATTGTACTAATTATGAACTTTTATGACTCTTGATCTTTTAGGAACAAAGATTACAAATGGTCCACGAAGGTATGTGGCAAGTAAGGACATGTAGAAAATGAATCACTAAGGTGTATAACAAGTGGGCAAGTGATTCTGCTTAGAAGATGCTTCATTTAAAACATATTTGGACATTTCACACGGGGACATACATGCATTTGTAATAGAGACTGTAACTCCTCAAATAGAAAGGCAAGGAATGTATAAGATGATAAGATAGATAAACACTTAGTAGATGATGTCAAATGAAAGAGTTCATAAACATCTAAACTAATAAAGCACATGACAGAATCCAAATAAAGGTTGTACATTCCACGTAAGGACATATAAAATGAATAACTGACATAATGTGTATCTGACATATGAATACTTGTAACATATATAATGTAGGATCTTATTGACTCAATGAACCTCATTTGACTTGGAATATAACTCATGGAGCTTACTGACACCAATTTTGGATAATGAACACGTATAGAAGTAGTTTGGCATACTTTTTAAAACTTGGACGGTATAAGGAAGATCATTAGCTACATTGGAGAGTCTACACCCTCACATTGTGTCTTTTACCATGAGGATAACTTAGAGATCTCAATTTGTTGGTTCACAGATAATGCCAAAAGATATGGAATCAAATAGCCTTACATACCTTACGGCACAACTTTGGATATTACAATGAATTAACCTTTTTTCCTTTCAGATTATTTATCTACAATGGAGTAAATAATAAAACTAGCATTAGTAGTTGATCAACAAGTTTGGGCTATTTGATCAGACCAAAATAGTATTTGGCAGTAAATATATAATAGATCCCATCAAGAGTGTTCTTCCCACCTATTCGCCTCGAATTTTATCATTTACTATACAGCCTTCTTATAATGTCCTCCGAAACTCCTTGGACTTCATAAAGTTTTGAAAACAATATACAATGGGATGGCAGTTTAAGCTCAAGCAACACACAATTAAATGGTGTATCACTACACTTTCAATGTTCTATCCTCTAACCAGTTCCCATGACTTCTCTGTACATATCCAGCCACACCCCCTTATTTTACGATACACAAAACAGTCCCTAAGCATCACAATGTGGAAGTAGCAATATGAACTCATGGCTTCTGATCAACATCATGTGAGTTCCAACTAACATTACATTTAAGATGCTCAAAACGAGCTCACAATCAAAATTTAAAGGGACTCCACTCGATGGTTGTCCCAACAAGCACATCCTTCCAAAACATTTCCCAAGATCACACCATATAGAGGCAACACTTCTCAGTTCATTAACACATACAAACTTTCACAAATAATGCAAGAACAAGAGAGGGATGAAAATTTACATAGCTTACCTTGCTGGACAGAAACCTCACTTGCTAAGACTTGGATTCTTCAAGGTTTAGGTTGCCTCTCCCCCTTACCTTGATGTCAAATCATCTCATTCACTTGAATTCCTTAAGATTGGAGATGTTTTATTAACTTGTACATGAAAACAACAGGTTTGCTTTAGATTTTAATGGTGAAGTTGTAGACCAGAACTCTTGGAGCTTCTATGGCTTTCCTTGGGAGTAATTTTCTTGAGAATAAGTGATGAAGGAGATGTGATAAGCTTGAGTCCTTTAGAGGTCCCTTCTGGACGTTTTCACTTATTAAATTGGAGAAATAATGTGTTCCTTTACTTTAAGCAAGTAGGTGCATCACCTTATTAATTACTGCCACAAGTTTTAACGTATGTGCATCAACTACTTTCCCTTTTAACTTAAAATACAGTCCACTTATTCTAAGTAGGTGCATCACCTACTTGCCCTTTTCACTGAAAATGTAGTCCACTAATTCTAAGTAGGTGCATCACCTACTTGTCACCTACTAGCATAGTTTAGTCAAGCAAGCACCTCACTTATTTTACGTCAGTTTCCCAATATTAGTTTCTTTACAAGACCGTAACACTAATACGCACTTGACAACTTTGACTTTTACATCAAATACCACCTTTTACTATATCTAGTTCAATTTTTTTTTGTTGAGTTCACTTAGTCGTATATGTGTTGGAAGGCACAGGATATTATATTTTTTGTTAGCGTGGCAGCATTAGGATTCTGTTTGAAAGGGAAAAGCTCAAGAATAGTAATTTGGAGCGTGCGGGGTCAGCCTTAAGGTAAGCTACGACTTCCTATTCCTTTAATTGAGTTTGGATAGGTAAATGTGCATTGATTTGTGTGAATTTGGGGTGGGTATCTAGTTGATCATGCCTAGGCTTCTAGAAATCATGTTTAAGGCTATTTATCAGGTTTTCAAAAGTGATAGAATGTTGGTTGTATTATCTATGATCATCCTTACATTTTGGTGTGCTTGGTTGTTGTTGTTGATTCATTTTCAGCATGTTGGCCTTAGTCTAGGCTCAGACTAGTGATTTCTATAGACTTGAGTAGTTTGGAGAATAGTACTACGCACTGTACGCCACTAAACGATGCTATTTAACGCTTGGGTTCGCCCAATACAAGAACTACAGCCCAACCTAGATTAACGCTAAAGTAGTGAACTACACACTCATGAGAGCCCTGGAGTTAGAATCTCTTCAACATTGTTTCTGACGGCTTAGCTCCCTATGGACTGTTATAGCAGACTCATGTCTTATAGTATGATCCTTTGTTAGGGGACAACTCAGCTTAGCTTGCCCTTTTCCTCTTTTGTTTTTATTCTTCTGATCATCTCGGCGTGTACGCAGATTATTTCAGACTTATCGGTGATTTGGCATAAATTTGATGAGTAAGATCTTGAGTGGGTCCCTGGCGAGTCTGGATGTGGTCTCGTGCTATGAGTTGGACCAATGTTGTGATGGTAAAGGTGATTATTTTATACGTTTCGAGCATGTATACCCTATTATTACTCCAATTTAGGGATCTCTTGTGCATCTCTTCCAGCCGGGTTCAGTCCCTGTTTGTATTATCCCTTTCATCTTATTCTAGTTATGACTGGGAGATTATGTCTTACATTTCCTTTGATCAGATTCATATTCTGACTAGGAGATTCTATCTTATGTCCCCATTGATCCAATAGATGTTCTGACTGTCCGACTCTATCATAAATCCTCTTTGATTCGATTTATGTTCGGACTGGTGATTTCATTGGATTTTTGGATACATTTACCGCGATTGTAGTTCGGGAGAGGTTGTGGTAGTCTGGTAATATCCTCAAGTTGACTTATTAGATTATAGCTATTTTGTGTAATTGTTGGGCTTATGGGGGTCTGTTCGGGTTTTACTTAAACTTGTGCACGAGTGTACCTTCTAGCTTATGGGGTCCAATTAGGTTTAATTAGTTGTACTTATTTCTTTTCTTTTCTTAGTACACTCGTGTGCATTCTTTTTAACTTTCCATTTTTGACCTTTGTTGTGTTTAAATTCTAGCATTTCATTTTGCCTTTACTTTTCTTGCTCAGTTGGCCTATGATGCCTACTAACTACCTATTATTTTAATACTAGGATGAGTACATTGCATTCTAGACATTACTTGTCTCCATCTGTATTTTGATGACTCATTTTTTGTATTTAGAGACAGTCTTTGTATTTGGGTCCACTTTTGGGACCTGTACTCTTTAATTTAGCATCTTTGTACTTATGACTTCCAGGTTCTAGGAGGGATCTTTATATTATGTATATATTTTGTCTTGCTCCCCCTTATTCTTCTATTTTCTTTTAAATTCTTGCTTCCGCCTTATTTTTGCTCTTATACCCATTACTTGAAATTCTGGGTTATGGGCTAGATTACCTACTAGTGGGTGATAGTAGGTTTATCATGACTAGAGAAATTGGGCTGTGACAGCCAACCCATAACCCAGAAAGACTAGTAATAGGCATACAGGGTAGAAACAATAATTAATAGGAAAATATAGAAATAATTTAAATTAGACATCAGATGATAAGATAGAAACCAACATAACATAAATGAAGGATCCCACCCAAAACCTGGTAGTCATATGTACTGAGTTGCTACAAAAGAGTACAAGTCTCAAAAGTGGACTAAATATATACTAACTTGTCTCAAAAAACAAAAGACTAGTCAAACTATATAGAAGGAGACAAGCATTATCTAGAATGCCATAAGATCACCCTTGTCTCCCAGTCCGGCTGAAACTAAATCGAAATTAGCGCTGATAACTAGTACTCAAACTTGCATCACAAAACTGATATAGAGTTTGTAACACCTCAAATTTTGGAAAAGGAAAAGATTTCATTTTTATCCACTGTAGTGTTCTACGGGTCCAGTCTATGGGCCGTTGAAGCTTCTACAGACCGTAGAAGGCATCCATAGAAAGTGGGATTGAGTTTTGGGAAAATCACATTTTTGAAGTTGAGTCTATGATTGACCAGGATGGTCTGTCGAATGGTCTACGGGTCGTAGATAGTTCTCGTATGAAGGTCCCAGACTTAGTGAAATTTTAATGTTAAAGTTGAGTTTTATGGTTGGGTTCTATGGACCGTAGAAGATTTTACGGGCCATAGACCAGTCTCATCAAATTTGATTAAAATTTAGGGCTTCAATACTTGGTCTACGATTGAACAGTACGGGCCGTAGGAATATCTACGGTTTGTAAGTCACACCCATTGACCGAGACAACAGTTATTTATAAGAGGCTTTTGGAACTTTTCCCTATGTGTTTAATACCGAAGCTTGTCATTTTGACCCCTATTCTGATCCCTATATAAGTATTTTAAGTCCTAAAACCTAATTCCCAAATCCCAACTATATTCATCCTCTCCAATTCTCTCTAAAGCTAAAGAAGAAAAAGTTAGGGTTTCAACAAAGGATCTCCAATTCACTATAGCTTTTGGGTTTTGATCATCAAGGTATGTTAGTATTCACCAATGGAGTTCTTTCCTCTATTAGGTCCCCAAAGATCCCAATTCCCCAAGTCAAATTCAATTGATCAAAGTTATGTTTTTCTCCAATCTTCATGAGTTCTTTTCAATTATGATTCAATTGCCTATTTTCTATCTTCTAATGCATGAATTGAAGTATTTACATGATTTTGAGTTGAATTCATATAAACCCATGCATGGTCCATGATTTTTTACTATGAACACATGATGAAGCTTATGAACTATGATTTTATGAAGGGATGCATGCTTTTATGAGATTTATGTTTATGACTTAAGGATGCTTTTAGATGAAAGTATCAATAAAATTGTGAAAGGTTTTGTCAAATATTATTATGATCATTATTATGAAAGGATTTATCACATAAGGATTCATAAGGTTGAAAGGTTTTCTCACCTAAGTTGAATCAAGATTTAAGGAGCTATTATAGATGGCTTTAGCTTGGATTGGTAGCTTAATTGTGTCTATCCATGTATGATGAAATGAATATGATTAATGAATATTCCATGGGATTTTACGTAGAACCGAGAGGATATCGAGATGGAGGCTCTCCCGTTAGTATAAGTTAGGTCTCTAGTAGCAATCGCATTGTCCCTAACTACGTGCCCCCGTAGGATGTCTTAGCTAGTGGATCAACGTAAGCTAGAAGGTGATGGTCCTTACTTTGGTAAGTAGGATATCTCTTTTCAGTGTGGGGTAGAGATCAGATTCCATGTTATACCTCACATGGTCTATGTCAGTCAATGGTAAACAGCCCATAATAATGAACTAGGTTACTTCTGAGTATCTCACAAACTGTTTTAAATATGTTAAGCTTGCATTGACCATGATTATAACTTGTGTTTTCTAACCTTTTATCTTATGATTTAGATTGTTCATTGCATGTCATGAAAAGTCCTTTTAGCATGATTTATACTTTTTATACATTGTGATAATACTTAGTATATTCCATGTACTAATGCATATTTGTGCCTACATTGTTTAAGTAATGTAAGGTCTGACGCTCCTACATTCCATACTTGTGGCTAGTTGATCTCATTGAAGATTTGAAGATCAAGAGTTAGTGATTTCTCATGTTTCGAGGACCATGACACTTTTATTGCTTTCGTTATTTCAGTTTTCAGATATTTGTATGTGGTGCATGGGTTACATCCCAACCACTTCTTTGATGCATTACATGGCTTGTTGAGACTATGTTAGACTTCCGCTTTGTCAAACTTTTTTATGATATGAGAATGCTACTCTTGAAATCTTTATTTCTATTATCTTTTATGATGTATGCTAAGTGGCTTATATAGGGCCTTTCGGGGTTCTATACGCCATGTTACACCTAGGGTATACTTTGGGTCGTGAAAAATTTGGTATTAAGAGCGTAGGGTTTAGAAAGGTCCTAGGATGTATCACAAGCTACATCAAGTAGAGTTTTGTTCATGAGTGTGAAGCGTACCACATTTATGAATAAAAAGCTATAAGATGTTTAGGAAATTTCAGTTCTTTCATCATTCTAAAGTCGTGCAGAGAGTGTAACTCTATATGTCTCTCTCCTAATTCTTATCCAATGCTTTTTAGGATATGGCCCCTAGAATAGCATACGTTAGAATAAATGCAGGTGAGAATGTAGAACAAGAAGCTCCACAAGTTCTGGTCCACCCTTTGGACGAAGAAGATACTCATGTTGGATTTTGAGCCGCTTTCCAAGTGTTGGCTCAAGCTTTGAGGGCTCAAAGTCGACAAAAGTCCAATGCCATTATTAGAAGAAGAGACCTGGAGTTTTGTGTTAATGATTGGGTTTAGTTGAAGATTTCACCTATGAAGGGGGTCATGAGGTTTGGTAAGAAAAGGAAGCTTAGTGACCTTTATGTTGGTCCTTACTAAGTGTTGAGGCGTATTGGCAAGGTTGCATATGAACTTGAGTATCCTAATGATATGGCTTCGGTACATCCGATTTTCTATTGTAAAACCTCAGATTCGAAAATACGAAAAAAAATCAGTTTTAAGAAATCTAGTGCCAGCTCCTACAGAGCCATCCACAACTCGTGGATCGAACCACGGACCGTAGATGGGGTCCGTGGTTGGCCAGTAGCTCTTTTTCAAAGTGTCAAGTTTTCTGTATGTTTTTACGGTTCACTAGGACGGTCCGTCGTTCAATTCACGAGCCGTAGATAGGTCTCGTAGGTGAGTCCCACACATAGAGAGATTTTGAGGTCAAAAGTTGAGGACCACGGTTGGGACCCACAGCCCATCGTCTGGAACACGGGCTGTGGGTGGGTCCCGTCGTTTGAGGTCCAGAAATTTAATTCTCTAAACCAATCAACGGAGGGATAGGATGGTCCGTAGGTTGACCCACGGACCGTAGGTCCCCACCGTCGACTGGGTTCGGTAGTTATTTCTTAGGAGTTTTTGGGTCTTTTTCAAATTATTTTATCCTAATATTATGTCGTTTTACCCTTCACCAAAACCCCTATATAAACGTTTTAACCCCAAAATTTACTCAATTGAAATCAGTCTCCCAAATTCACTAAGGAAGGCCTCTCAAATATTTCTCTCTCTAGAAGTTGAAGAAGAAAGGGTTCAACCTAGGGTTTCAAGTCAAGTCTCCTAAATCCTCCATTGAAGTTAAGCAATTGGCATTGAGATATGATAGTTTTCATCCATGGAATCCTTTCATTCATGGAGTTCCCAACTTCTCCAATTTTCAAAGTTAGAAATCCCCAATTGAATTAGGATTTTTCTTCCATGTTATGGGTTCTCTTAATTATTAATTTAATTGATTGATTTATGATCTATTATGCATGAATTGATTTAATCTCATATTTTTATGATGATCCCCCATGAACCCATGTAATTCCCATTTTTTCCAAGTTATTATTATATAATGTGGGTTTTTGGAATATGAAAGAAGAGTTTATTAAATCAAAAATGTTCTCATGAAATCTATGTAGATTATTTAAGGATACATTGAGATTGAAGTATCAAGGATGTTGTAGTTGTTGTGTTGTTGAAAGGATTTCTCATATACACATGTAAGCATGAATTGTGAAAGGTTTTCTCACATAATAAGAGTTATTAGGGTTGAAAGGTATTCTCACCTAAAATAAACCAATGTTAAGGAGCTATTCTAATGTAGAGGCAAGAGGCGATTACCCATGCTCTCTAAATGAAATGACAAGAGGCGATTACCCATGTCATATGATATAAGGACAAGAGGTGATTACCCATGTTCCCTTATGAGCTAAGATGAATATGATTAAGAAATATTTTGTGGAAGTTAAGCTTAGTACCGAGTGGACAAGAGGCGATTACCCATGTCCTATAAACTATGTGCCAACATAGGATTGTCTAGATAGACATTAGCTAGTGGTTCTACATAAGCTAGAAGTTCATGGTCCTTACCTTGGCAAGTAGGACAACCCTTTTCGGTGTGGGAGACACCAGATTCCATGTTGATAGCTCGTATGGTCTTATATGTCGGTTAAGGCTACTTATCACAAGCAAGCTATGATTAACTAAGGTTACTTCAAGAAGTATCTTACGTATGTTTTAAGATGATGTTCACTTGCATTGATCATGTTTTACGACTTATGTTTTCTAATATCCAAGATTCATGTTTTAGCTTGATCATTGCATGCTCATGAAAATGTCCCTTTTTAGCATGATTATATATTTTTATGCATGGCTATCATACTTGGTACATATTTTGTACTAACGCATACTCTTGCCTACATTTCCCCAAATGTAGGGTCTGACAGTCAGGGTTCCCAGTTTCGTGTCTAGAGAAGGTTGAGGAGATTCTGAGCTTTGGTGAGTCCTCATGTTTCGAGAACCGGACATTTATTATTTTCACTCTTTCCTGACTTTTAGTTTTGGAACATGATGTACGGGCTACGCCCAGATTCATTCTTATGTACTAGATGGCTTTGAGACGATATTTAGAATTCCACTTTTCTCTATAAAACTTTGATATATTGAAACTGTCTTTAAATCTCTTTACTTTATGTCTTGTATGATGAAAGTTAATTGGCTTGTATGGGGACTCTCGGGGTCTTATACGTCGTGTTACGCCTAGGGGCTACCTTGGGTCGTGACATCTATGTGTCCTTATTGAAGAAGTGTATCGAAGATCCAACATCTATTGTACCATTAAAGAGTCTTGGTATAAAAGAAAGCCTTCCGTATAAAGAAGTTCCAATTGAGATTCTAGACCGACAAGTTCGGAAGTTGAAGGAAAAAGAGGTTGCATCCATAAAGGTGTTGTGGAGGAATCAAAAGGTTGAGGGTGCTACTTGGGAGGCCGAGGCCGATATGATATCCCGATATACTCATCTTTTTCCCTCTGTTCTTATTCTAGCTTGAGGTATTTAGTTCCTCATGATTCATTCATCGAATGCATGTGTCGTAGTCATTCTCATGTTTCCATGTGTATGCATATATGTTTTATAAAATGATGTTTTGAGTTTGTTTTAGCTTGGAGTCGATTTTCCTCCTTGGTTATGTTCATTTATGTGATTGCATTCATGTTGGGTTGGTAGATATCTTTCTCCTACTCTTTTCAGGCTAGCTTGAGTCTCATTCGAGGACAAATCTTCCCAAGGGGGAGATATTGTAACACCTCGGATTTTAGAAAAGTAAAAGATTTCATTTTTAGCCACTGTTGTGTTCTACAGCTCTAGTGTACGAGCCGTAGAATCTTCTACAGACCGTAGAAGGCATCCGTAGAAAGTGGGGTTGAGTTTTGAGAAAATCAAGTTTTTGAAGTTTAGTCTACGATTGACCAGGACGGTCCGTCGAATGGCCTACGGGTCATAGATAGGTCTCGTAAGAAGGTCCCAGACTTAGTGAAATTTTAGGGTTAAAGTTGAATTCTATGGTCGGGGTGTACGGACCGTAGAAGGTTCTACGGGCCGTAGACCGGTCTTGTCAAATTTGATTAAAATTTAGGTCTTCAGTACTTGGGCTACGGTTGACCAGTATGGGCCGTAGAAATTTCTATTGTCCGTAGGTCACACCCGTAGACCGAGTCGGTAGTTATTTTTAAGGGGTTTTTGGGTCTTTTTCCTATGTGTTTAATACTAAGGCTATGTCGTTTTGACCCCTATTCTAAGCTCTATATAAGTATTTTAAGTCCTAAAACTACCTAATTCTAAATAATTCTCCTAATTCCCAAATCTCTACTACATTTATCCCCTCCAACTCTCTCTCAAGCTAAGGAAGAAGAAGTCAGGGTTCTACCAAGGATATCCAATTCACCATAGCTTCTGGGCTTTTATCATCAAGTTTGTGATGAAGCAGTAGAAAAATGCCTTGCAGACGAGTGATTACAGGAATGCGTGATGGTTGTCTGACATGTTTCTGCATCCTGTTGCTGGTCATCTTGTTGCTAGTTCTGGAACTAGTGACACAAACCTAGTTGTCTTGCTCCCCATGATGCTAATCTTTTTCGTTCTGTCAAGTTAGTTCAAGCTGTTTTACTCTGTAAGTCATCAGATGATGTTTTGAGACAGGCGAGTTCACTATACTTGGTATTTGTGTTTTTTTTTTTACTCACTTCCGTTTCTTCAAAGAACTAAAGCTGAGTACAGTTTTAAATGCATGCTGCAATTAAGCATTTCAGTACACTTTTGCTTTCTTCTTTGAGGTAGCCTTGCCGTTTTATTATTTTATTAATGTATATGATATGCTATGCTTCTGTGGTTGAAGTCTCATGGTATTTAAAAGAATAGTTTAGCTTTCAGGGTTTATCATGGGTTTTCTCTTAAGAGTTGCATTATATCTTCTGCAACAACACAAACTGTAGCTTGTGTATTTTGTATAACGATAAACGCTGATCTCATAATCACAGTGCAATAACTACAGGATGAAGCTAGTCAAAAGCAGCAGACAATAAAGAACAAGGACTGAGCAGAGATCTGCTTTAGCAATGTGACCATCTGAAGGTGCAGAGGGACCTGGGGTCTCAGCAGTCCTTGCTGTCTCCATCGAACAAGTGTACTTGCAGCGACTTGGACGAACCACTCTGTATACACCGGTGCTTGTTAAAATATAGGTATCCTTCCTGTTATCCTGTCCAAATGAGAATATGTAACCTAAAGCAGGCAATGGACTATTGGGAACTGAGCTGCAATTGAGAGGGGAATCATGAGCACAACTGAAACGGATGCTTCTTGCTGTAAAGTTCCCACTGTTATACGGATTTTCTTGAGCTGCCCAAAAGTTCTTAGCATACAAATCTCCATAGAGGTAACTGCAAATGCAACCATTCTTATGTTAAGTTTAGTTTCCTAATCGTATATCAACAAGCTAGGGTGTGTTCATATTTACCTTCCATATATGCAGGGATCAGTCTTGGAGCGATAAACATAGCCACCTGATATGGCTGCAGATCCAACTTCTTTGTTTACTTCAGAATGGGTGTATCCTAACACTGGGAAGATGGGATCAACAAAATCCTCAGCTGAAGCATTTTTAAAGCGTAAAGGACCTTCATACATGCTCCATCCATAGTTTCCCCCTTTCGTGATGATGTCAACTTCTTCATACTGATCCTGCATGATTGTCAGAAACTCAGCATCATGTTACGTCTGTTGAAAACATCTTATGTTATAGCTCTCAACAAAAGTGAGATTGTCATTGAACCTGTCCAACATCCGCACAGATGAAGTAAGAAGGCCTTTCTGAATCAAAGCTACAGCGCCAAGGATCTCTCAGTCCAAGCGCCCAAATTTCTGGCTGCAAATCTTTATCTTGTGAATAAGGATTATCTCGAGGAACCGAATAGTTACCCCAATGTCCTAGGTCTGATATCTCTTCTTGACCTATTGAAAAAATCACCTTAGTGTCTCATGACATAACTCAACAAACTGTGCAAGGCAGGCAATTGGCCTTTTAGTTTGTGTCAATTATTGTAAAACAAACAAATCAAAGTGCTCACTTGGTATGCTATCAATATCAACCCTCATTATTTTTCCAAGTAATGACTTCTTATTTTGAGCAAAATTGAAAGAATCACCCTTGCTTCCACCATCTCCCATCATAAAGTAGAGATATCCATCTTCAGGGCCAAAGAGTATTTGTCCTCCATGATTAGCTGTGAATGGAAGCCCCATTGTAAATATTCTCCTCACTTCTGATGGTTTCACCTTCTCTGCCTACAAAATGTATGAAGTTTCAGTCAAACAAGACAACATATAGTGCTTGCAATGAAACCTTTGAAATGGAATTGGTGAAAGTTCTAATCCAAAGCAGAATTAGGTTCTAACAGCTTAAGTTTTAAGATGAGGTGGTAACGTAATTCAACATGGTATCAGAGCAGGTATAGGGCATGGTTTAAAGTCTCTCCGCAAGCCATAATCAAAGAGAGTTATCGTGTGCTTTAGCCCATAAAAAAGAATCAGACCAACACGTGATGAGCATTGTTAGTGATAAAAAGTAAATAAAATCTAATAAGTGGCTCTCTAGCTGCTGTTTAAGAACACAATGGAGTGAAAAACCAACCAGTGATGGATTTGATGCAGTCCCATTAGCACTGAACTCTGAAACAACAGAATGGTATTGGCATGGCTGCTTATTATCCTCTGATTTTATCTTAGAAGGATCACAACCAACATCTGAATTACAAGCACATCTTCCAGCACAGCTAGGAGACTTAGCTTTGTCACAGTTATATGATGCAAAAAACCTGCCATTCTTTGCAAAGTTTGGATGAAAAGCCATCCCCATCATCCCATATCTTGCATCCAAATAAACCTCATCTGTCAAATCAGCAAATGGACTTGATTCATCAAGCCCCATGCTTTCTCCTGAATCTTGATCTGGTATAGTTGCTAACCAAATTTTTCCAGCCTGATTGGAGAAGAATGCTCGGTTTGATCCATCAGGATGAGGGACCATGTTGAGGTAAGCTCCATCAGCAATCTTCTCAAAACACATTCCATTCGGAGTCTGTAAAGTTTCGTTTTTATTTAGTGAAACTTGTTCTCCATTGAAACATAATGAATCTTTATCAGAGTTTCCACCAAATGCTTCGCAGAAATCGGCTTTCGATTGCCAGAAGTCTGTTAACAAGGAGGAGTTTGAGTTTTTGGTTCCTCCTGCTTTGGTTTGCAAGGATGGTGCAAAAGGAGAATTTGTTATTGGTATGTTTTGGCAAGAATCCCAAACAGATGAACAAAAGCTTTTTGCTGATGCAGCAGTTGAATTGCAAAGAACAGGAACTGGTCTTGGCCCTGATTTTACCTGAAACAACTCTGCTGAAAACTGATCACATGTCTGGAAAAGACAAAAGGGAAATCTTTTGGATTAGTTTTATTATTAAAACAATTACCTTGGAATCAACCACCAAGTCCTGCAGAAACTTAAGAACAAGAACAAAGTTTGTTCATCACATGTTGAAACTATTCTGATGTAACTTGTCAAAATTTATTTTCTTTCTTCAAGAATTTGAGAAAAAGAACAAATTGAGCTAACCACAACAACAACATACTCAGTGTGGTCTCATGAGTGGACTCTTGGGAGGGTGAGGGGTACGTAGACCTTACCCCTACGTTAGTGGGGTAGATAGGTTGTTTCCTATACACCATCGGCTTAAGGATGAACAAATTTTTTAAAATGCTCCAACTTCAATTTCCATTTGCATGTTTAGGAATGACATGAGGAAGATCAAAGTTTGTTGATCAGATATTGAAACTATGTCTTATTTGAGTGTGTCAACTGTCAAGATTCATAATATTTCTTCAAGAATTTGGCAAAAAGCCAAATTTAAGCCAACCCCATAAAGAAAATATTAAAGGAGAAACCTTTTAAAATGCTGCAACTTCAATTTCCACAAATATGTTTAAGAATGACATTAGGAAGACCAAAAACCATACTGATGTAAGTTATCAAAATTCATATTCTTTCTTCAAGAATTTGACAAAAAAAAAAAAGCAAATTTAGCCAACCCCATCAAGAAAATAGTAAAGGTAAAACCTTTTTAAATGCCCAACTTCAATTTCCGCTAACATATATGAGTTATGTTGCTCGGACTCTTCAAGAATGTTAGATCCTCCAAAAGTAATGATTTTTTCTGGAAGGATCCAACACAAGTGCGCGACAATAATTTTGAAGAGTCCAAGAGATACAGCGTATCAAAAATTATGAAAATTAGAGAACTTACTGAGCAAAGTATTGATTTGACAACAGAACTACATGTAGTATCAGATATTTTCATACCCTCAAAAGCCTTCTGCAATTGCACATCTTTGGAAGAGTCACAACATACTCTTCCATTATATGGACAAAAAGCCAAAGCCTTTTTAGGAATAACAGGTGCCCCTACACATAGAAGAGGAACCATTAGCAAAAGAAAACAAAAAATTGTATAAAAATGACATCTTGAAGAGATTGAACTACCCTCATTATAAAAAAAAAATTGAAAAAAATTAAAACAACTTACTCAAATCTGTGCATAAAGGGAGTGAATAAGATGGATAGATGAAGTTATACAGAAGGAGACAAATGAATGAGGAGAGCAACTTATTCATTTTGGGAAAGATGAAACAGAGAGGACAAGAACAAACATGCAGCAGCAAATCTGGATTTTACTCCTTCTTATTCTTATATAGAATATAAAAATAAACATAAATATATTGATATAAATTATATACAAGTAAACAGATAAGTGAACCTTTGCTACCATATTCTAAAAAAAAAGAGTTTCCATTAATTATATGAGAATATGAGTTTAACTCTTTATGTCGTGACAGAGCCAGATTCAAGATTCAAATATATGTTTTCTACATTGATTTTAACTTAAGTTAATAAGTATATCATGCTATGTGAGTTTACAGTCAAATATTTAGTTGATTTCTTGACATGTACACAAAGTTTACTCAAAATTTATTGAATTTACATGAATCGATATGTTTTATTACGAATCTACCCTTGTGCACCGATAGTGTAAAAGAAATGTTATGATGTAAGGTCATTGGGGAATTCAGAATTTAAATTTTATAAGTTTAGCCTTTAAGATTTTTAACATTGAACCTATTGTATAAAATTATGAGCTCATCTATGCTCTTTATTGAATTTTTGGTGAATTCTTTCATATTAAAATATGTTTCGCATGAAAAATATTAAATTCATATGAATCTGACATCGCAACATTATATCCATCGTTTTAAAAGATTACCTAAAAGATAACTATCGATAATATCTATAATGCAAGTAATTACAAACTTGAAGAATAAAGTGATTGTCATATTAGTGGTGGACTCAGGATTTTCACGAGGGATTCAAACTCGGGTTGGCTGGAAAAATTGAACCCTCTTCACCACTCGGCCAAGGATCACACTTGTGTTAATGGGGTCAAGAGTTAATATATACATATAAAATTTTAAAAACTGATTAAATATACATATATATACGGTGTTATTTTTCAACGAAGCGGGTTCATATCCGCCCCTATGGCATATAGTCTAGTATATACATTAGAGTATATATTTTTAAATACTATTATTAACATACTCGATGTATTCTTACAAGTAAAATCTAAAGAGAATGGTGTACACACAATCTTACTCTTATTTTTTAGAAGTATAGAAATAGTTTTTGAAAAAGTTCAACTCATATAAAACAGTCTAAAACAAATTGAAAAAACAAATATTGTAATGAAGAAATAGAACAATATCAACACCAAATACTTTAAGTAATGATTTTCCAGAAGGTGTTTGAATTTTCTCATGCTCTTTTTAACTTTAAGGTATGATTGAATTATGTGCACCAAAATTGGTTAGAAATTGGAAGGCACGATCAATAATAATAATTCTAAGACTTTTGGATTTGACTTGTAGCCACTATACATAAATCTCAGTGGATGAGTAGTGGTTGAAAAGGCCAGTAATGATAAAGGACAAATAAATAGATATTTTATTACAAACCCATAAAAGTTGGAATTTTTATTATTTTTTTCTACTTTTTAAAAGGTGGATTTGAAATGTGTTACATTGATATTATTGTCTTGCAGGTGTATACATTTATTGCTTTCAAATTTCTTGACTGATTGTACTTTTTGCCTACAATTTAAAAGGTTGTAGTGGTGGGTTCAGACTTCAACCACTAGAGTTTACGGGTGGATTTAAATCATCAAAAATTGAATTATTTAATAAAATTGAGATTTGTTATATCAGAGTTTGATTTATTATGTCGGATTAATGAACTTTAAAAAATAAGTATTTGATATTTTCCTTTCTTAATTAATGTGATCGACATTTATTTTCCCTTTTTTGAGTACTATTAAAATGTATACTATTATTTATGATATATATATCTGAGCGAATAAACAAGACATCTAGCTAGAAATTGAATACCTCTTGCGTTCCAATCCTCAAACTATAACCTGCACATAAATCAGTCCAATCTAGTAGTTCTACAATACGCGGCCCACAAAGCCCAATATCCACAGATCAATAGTCACCAATCAATAACCTAATGAATCAAGTAAGTCAATCTCAAAGTCAAGTGGTTTAGTCACACGCAACAAGTACATCAATCACAATTCACAAGCAAGCCACACATAAGCATCAAATGCATCAGGTCACAATAACAATCTCTCGCCGGAACCATTTCCCATCGGTACAATATCACTAATCGGGATCATTTTTCATCGACTTTATATTAAATCACTAGTCGAAATCATTTTTCATCGGCTTAATAACAATCGCCGGCAAAGACCTCGGCATCACAACAATCGTCGACAAAGACCTCGGCATCATAACAGTCGCCGACAAAGACTTCGGCATCATAACAGTCACATGTCGCATCACAGTGTTCAACAATTAATGCACACAAACAATATAACACCACATGAAAAAGACAATAATTCATACAATTCAAGTCCACTTTCATGCTATCAAGCATTTCATCAATCAATCAATAAGGGTTACAACAAGGAAATTCACAAAATCATGTTTATCACATAGCCTTTTCAATTTCAACCCCTTTTTATTAATTAAGATTTAACAAGTGATCAATTAACCCTTCACCTCATTCTCATTACTCCCAACACGCAAACAACGAAGAGAGTACACAAATTATACTAGAATACAAGGTCTAGGAGAGATCACTTGCCTTTAATCAACCAATAATCACTCCAAGAGTTGAGTCTTCCCCTTCCGAATCACTACCAAAGCCACACAATCTATATACAACCAAGTATTCACCATCACATTCCGGAAAAAATAATATCCACATCAACTGCTTAGAAAAAAGGGTCAATCAACTCAAAACTCAATTTTAAAAAGAAGGTTTGAATCCGAAATTTGATACTTGAAAATGGTGTTTGACTCTTTAGGAACTCTATGGTGAAAATCATTTCGAAAAAGGAATCAAAATCACTTCAAAATCCCCATTTTGATTTAGAACTTGAGTTCTTGGAAAACTAAACCATTTGCAAATCAAAACCCCAAATTTGATGTTAGAATCCATAAATAATCAATGGAAAATGAAGTTCTAGGATCACAAAGGCTTACCCAAAGGTTTTAGCATAAGGATGTCGCAAATCGCTTCCAAAGTCTTTCCAAGCTCAAAAATGAAAAATGGGGCTTAAACCCCGAAAATGACAGGCAAAAACCCTCTCAGATGTCGCAAAAGCGGCATGGGGTTCGCAAAAGTGACTCCACTAAAAGCTCGGCTCTCGCAAAAGTGAAGCCTCATTCGTTAAAGTGAAGGTCTCTTAAGCGGCAGGCCCTTCGCTTAAGCGACAAGACCTTCGCAAAAGTGAGGCATGTAGCTCGATGTGGCTAAAAACTGCTCTGTCGCATTGAAGATGAACCTCTATGCACTCAGTCTAAGTAGGTAGGTACAACGATTAACTGTTTGTTTTAAACAAGTGCTCCTGCATATGTTAATCTGGACTCAGACACTCTTAATCTTGCAAATCAGGTGTGTCTTGCGCTTTTATGGTTTATTCATTTGCTATATCAAAAGGAGAAAATCATAATCCTAATTCCTTATCGTTTGACCGATTGAGCTCCAAAGGATCTAATATCACTATCTAAGCAGCTCAAATTTGGAATCCATGCTCTTCTTCTAAAGTAAATCTTGTTGACTCTTCTTGGAATTGAATCGACTAGTTGTTGATATCTTTTTGTTGTTGTCTCTCTACGACATTTTGTAGACCTTTCGTTTGGAACTTTCTTTGCATCTAGGTTAATGAGAGTCTTTCCTTCTTTAGGAACCTCCATAAATGAATAAAAAACTTTAAACCTTGAGTGATTGAGCATCCAGTAAAATTTATCCACATCTTCACTCTCTTGTATAATATCAATCTTCTTAATAATATTTTTTACCAATCTTTCAAGGAATGTGTGTCTTATCAACTCTTTATTCCACCTCCCCTACTGCATTAGTAATTGATAAATATCTAATATAGATTAGTAGAAAAAGACACTGGAAGGTAGTAATGTAATACACCAAGTTGAGACCAATTATCTAACATAATATTAGAGAATCCACAATTTGATTGCCGCCAAATTTCTTGATCAATGGTGTCCCTAGCCAGTAGCATATGTTTCCAAGTCTGGGAACCTCCCTTCCACTCCATGGTTTGAGGTCTGTACCTTTTGCAATATTTATTCCACATCATAGAATTTTTTTGTCTCAAAGTTCCACCAAATTGCTTAGCAAACAAAGCTCTTGAGACATCAAATAATGACCTAAATTCCAAGCTTACTTCCATTTTTGGTTGACAAACTTCAGCCCAGTTAACCCAGTGCTTGTTTCTGGGGGGGGGGGGGGGGGGGGGGGGGGGGGGGGGGGGGGGGGGGGGGGGGGGGGGGGGGGGGGGGGGGGGGGGGGGGGGGGGGGGGGGGGGG